>LR738715.1:896057363-896071501 GCA_902687465.1 Secale cereale
CTCGTAGTTTTGGCCATTTGTGACCCGTATCGAGGACTATTACTCACCGTTTTGGGGTCCCGGGGCGATTTTTATGACTGATGAACCCCGAGGTGCGTTTACGTGTCAGTCATCAACACTCGTAGTTTCGACCATTTCTAACCCGTATCGTGGACTATTACTCAGCATTTTGGGGTCCCGGGGCGATTTTCGTGACTGATGAACCCCGAGGTGTGTTTATGTGTTGTTCATCAACACTCGCCGTTTTGGCCGATTCTGGCCCGTATAGTGGACTATTACTCACCGTTTTGTGGTCCCGAGGCGATTTTCATGACTGTGGGGGGAAACTGTCCGCCACGAACACCTATGGGACCGGAGCCCCTTGCTTGTGCGGTAAGAGGGCGGAGGGAGCACGAAGAGCAGATCGTGGAGATCACGCAGGCAGTTTACCCAGGTTCGGGCCGCGATGGACGCGTAAAACCCTACTCCTGCTTAGTTTGTATTGAGTTGGAGAGCTCGCGAGCTTGAAGAACTAGCTACACCGAGCGTATGAGCGATCTAGGTTCCCGAACCCTTTCTACGTTGTGCATGGGCCTCCTTTTATAGTGCAAGGGGTCACCGACAGGTGTCAACGTAGGAGAAAGGGTAAAAATGTAAAAGAGGTGGTAGTTGTAATAGTGCGGGAATAGTGGAGCTACAGTGGATGAACAGTGGTCGCTACCTACTTTGACAGTGGGGGACAAGAGCATTTAATGCCCGTCGCCGTCGACCCCAAAAGCGCCCGCCCTTGCGTCTCCGTTTGCCACGGCGATGGCTTTACCACCGTGGAGTGCCACCGTGTCCCCCAGGCTGCACAGCCATCCGCCACGCGTCCCTGGAATGGCCCCAGTGCGACGCGTGGTTCGATGAGCTGGAGCGCGGGCACACAACACAACTCTCCCCGGCAAGTTCCTTGCCGGGGCCTTGACCTTGCCGGGCCCGGGAGCTTGTCGGGCTCTGAAGCTTGTCGCTCCCCGGGCCCTGCCGGGGCGCATATAGCGCCGAGGCATGTCTTCTGTAATATAATCTTCTAGTCTTCCTGGCAAACTCCTTTTGCCAGGGCCTTGCGGGAGTGAGGTAATCTTGAGCCTGGAACGGCCTTCCCGGCAAGCCCCACTTGCCGGGGTCTCGATCTTCTGTCTTGTATACTTTGTTTTTGAATGGTTTTATATGGAGCAGGAAGGTCTCCGGCGAGCGCGTGGTAGGCCCTGCCGCGGGAAGCTGCTACTGCCCATGCAGAAGTTGGGGTACAGAGGTGCCCCCACCTTAGTACACCGACAGGAGCCCCCGGGCCTGGGCCACACACGGTGCCGAGCGCTGTTGGGCCAGGCCCAAAACAGTGCACGGGCACGCGCGGCCCACGGCACGCCGAATCCACTTCCGCATCCGCCGCGTCCCCCCGTAACGGCACGCGTCGATTGCGGCGTCGTGGGATGGGACGTGGCCACGTTCTTTTAATGGAAAGAGCGAAACGTCCCCCACTTCCCCATAAAAGCAGAGGAAGCAGGAGCGGTTCCCCTCCTACGCCTTCATTGCCTCTTCTTCCATCTCCAGAGATCCCCTTTGCGCTCCGCCTCCACACCTCCTCCGCCGTTTTCCGCATCTGCGGCGCCGCCGGATTCTTCGTCCTCCTTCCCTCCCCGCCTCCGCCATGGCCCCGAAGACCGAGAAGGCAAAGGCGGAGAAGACCAAGAAGGAGAAATCGGAGCAAGCGGCGAGGCTCACCTTGTTGCGGAAGCGGAACGTCGTCTTCTCACCGAGGCTCAGCGCGCGGGAGCTCTGGAACAAGTACTACTTGTTCTGGGCCAAGAAGACCAAGGCACATCCCCGCACCCGAGCCTATCCGGCCGCCGCCAAGGACAACTACCCCGGCGGGTACTTCTTCTTCGCAGCTTTCTTCCACTGCGGCCTCTGTCCCCCTTTTTCCGACTTTTTCTGTGATATAATGCACACCTACGGCCTCCATCTTCTAGACTTCACCCCCAACGCCATCCTCACGATGGCGGTTTTCGCACATATGTGTGAAAACTATATTGGAATATACCCAAACGTAGCGCTGTTTAGGCACTTCTTCACCCCTAGAGTAGAAGCCGGCGCTCCCCTCTCCGGGGGGATTTCTTGGGTCTTCCGCTTGAATAAGGAGTCCTACTTGCCGGGGGAGCTCCGCGGCAAGTGGGAGGAGTGGCGTGCAGACTGGTGCTGGATAGTCGAGGACGAGCCGCAACCTTTCACCGCGCCGCGCACAACAGCCATCGTGCGCGGCAGGGACTGGAGTGAGTTGGATTCGGACGACGGCAAGCTCAACGTCGCCCTCATCAGAATTCTTCGTCTCCGGGTAGCAAAGTTGTCTGTCGGAGAAGTAGGCACAGATTTCCTCCGCCGCCGCATCGCCCCTCTTCAAGATAGGAAAAGGCCAGCCTGGGAGTACGGCAACGCGGCGGACATAATGAGGCTGCGCCCCGGGCTGAACTTCAACTTCACATCACTGGAGCTGAAGGGGATGGTCCGGGAACTATTTAAGCATGACCCGGCGCACCCGGAGTGGTTCAGAGCTCCCCGGGGAGTGGTGCCCCTCTGCAACAGCACGGCCCGGGATGCCCTTCGCGCCATGATGCCCGCGTGTGACTCGCACGGCATCGACCGCACGTGGATTCCGCCCAAACCAGACGTCATCATGAGCTTCTTCGACAACCTGGTGGAGGTGGCGAAGAACAAGGACGAGATCAGGGAGCTCACACGGGACACCACCGACCAAGAGATAGCGTATATAGCTTCTCGGGTTGAAGAGGCCGCTGCAGCCGCAGCGGCAGGAGAATTTGGCTTTACGCCCGAGGAGGCAGAGGCTGCGGAAGCGTCCTGCCAAGCAGAGGAGGCGGAGATCCGCAGGCTGCTGAAGCTTCCTCCCGACGAGCTCGCCGGGGTCCCTTCCTTGAGGCACTCCGGGATCCCCGGAATCCTGACTGAGGCCGCGGTGAGAGGCAGCGCCGCCGGAGGAAACAGAGGCGCCGCAGGGAGCGGAGGCGCCGGAGGGAGCGGAGGCGCCAGAGGGAGAGCGGCCACAGTGGAGGGCGCTGGGCCCAGCAAGCCTGCCGAGGAGGAGGAGGAGGAGGAGGACGTCGGGGCTGACGAAGACTCCGACGGATCCCTGGGGCTCTACGCCGACGACCTCTCCTCGTCATCGGAGACCTCCCCGCCTCGGGCCAGCCCTAGTCGCTCTCCGCTGAAGCGTCTCCGCAAGACGGCGACAGGGACGAGGGCGCAGGCGCCCCGGCAACAACCAGCTCGCCGGGCGGCGCGAGCTACCCGGGGGAGCCAAGCTGCGACGGGGGCGCCTGGCGCACCAACCACGGCGGGGGTGACCCGCACGCAGGCCACGGCGGGGGCGACCCGCACACAGGCCACGGCGGAGGCGCCCCGCACGGCAGCGCCGAGCGGAGGAAGGTCTTCGCAGAGCGGAGCGGCAGCTCCGCCCGCTCCCCGGGCCTCGGCTACCGCAGGGGCCGGGTCTTCGCAGCCCCCAGCCCCGGGGACCGCCAAGCGCCCGAGGGAGTCTTCGCCTCCTGCTCCCCGCGCGGACGCGTCTCAGGTGGCATTTGACTTCTCCGCCTTGAGCGACGACGACGACGACGAGGAACAGGAGTAAGAATTTGAGGCTTCGCATCTTCTTTAACTTTGTCTTGATTCTTGTTGATGCTAATCTTGCTTTTGCTTCGATCTCAGGACCTTGGCCCAGCGAGTGGCGAAGAAGGCCAAGGTGCCCGTGGTCGAGGTCGCGGACGACTCGCCCGTCGCGGCGACAGGAGACGTGCCGGAGCCGAGTCTGCCGGACCCGAGCGCTGCTCCGAGGAGCAGCCCCCAGCGCAGCCCCCAGCGTAAGTCTGGGTTCCATACTTCCGCTCGTCGGGCGCGCTTGAAGATTTTTTCTTGTGCTAATATCTTGATGTTTTCGTCTTGTCTAGATTGTTTTGTGCAGAGGTGGAGCCGCTAGCTCAGGAGCATCCGGAGGTCGCTCCCGAGGAGCCGCGGGCCCCGCCGTCCCCGCCAAGGCCGAACTCCCCGGCAAGGGAGAGCACTCCGCCAAGGGCGGGTACTCCGCCAAGGGCGAGTACCCCGCCAAGGGCGAGTAGCCCGGCGAGGGCGGCCACCCCGCCAAGGCAGAGCTCCCCGGCGAGGGAGCCCGCCGCTGACGACGTCCGCCAAGGTAAGTTCTGCAATTTTGTCTTCTCGGATTCGTCTCTTTTTTGGATATTTGCTTGAACTTCTTTTGCTTTTTTCTTCTTCTTTTAGATCCTCCTCCCCCCGAGCAGATGGAGACGGAAGTCATCGTCGTCGAGGAGGAGGGCGCGCAGGGCGGCGGCGGCGACGCCCCTGTCGCTGAGGACACGGCAGGAGCCGCCGAGCCGGCTGCGGAGGAGACCGCTCCGGCCGCAGACGCGGCAGACGGGGAGGGGGACGGCGGCCATACTGCCGGCCCGGAGGCGGCAGGAGCGTCGAGCGCTGCGCCGGCCGCCGACCCCTCCACCGAGAAGGAGCCATCCGCCTACTACCTTGAGGCCCCCAACGGCGTTTACATCCAGGTGCCGTGGGGTTCTTCATCGCGAGCCCCCGCGGAGGGCGAGGCCTTTGATGGAGAGGTCCTCGCCTCCGCGGGTCTGAAGATCGTCGAGGCACCCGGCGGAAGCGAAGGGCCCGAGGAGGAGAAGCTGCTTCATCAGCTCCTGGCCCTTTACCGGGCCAGGCAGGCGAAGCTTGCTTCTCGGGAGGCCCTTGCCGCCAAGGCCGCCGTTGAGATGGAGAAACGCGCGGCGGAGCTCCGCGCCGCCAACCAGGCTGCCCTCCGCGACGTGGCGGAGGAGCACGAGAGGCTCGCCGGGGAGTACCAGGAATGGCTGCCGGAGAAGGCTGAAGCCGAAGAGCAGCAGCGACTTGCCGGGGAAGAGCTGTCCCGGCGAGAAGGAGAGCTCGCCCAACGGAAGGTCAACCTCGACGCCCACGAGGAAGACCTTGCCGCTCGGGAGCAGGCCCTTGGCGGAGAGCTAAAGGAGGCGAAGGCCGCCGCGGCTGCCGCGGAGACCGCCAAGGAGGAGCTCGCGGCCAAGGTTGCGCAACTGGAGGAGTCACTGAAGGCGAGCGTGGAGAGGGTCACCGCGCTCAACACAGAGCGCGAGAAGGACGCCCACACCAACTCTGAACTCCAGGTGCGCCTCTCCAAGCAGGGTGACGAGCTGAAGGCCGCCAAGGACTCAATCGAGGATCTGGAGCTGAAGGTTTCCACGTTGAAGGACTCGCTCGACGCCGTCCGGGACCGGGAAACCAAGCTGAAGGAAGAGCTCCGCAAGGAGCGAGGCTTGGTGGAGAGCGCCAACACTGCAGCTGAGAACTTCCGCCGGACCGTCGAGGTGTGGACCGACGACCTGGTGTCTTCTGCATCCAACATTGATCAAGAGCTGCTGGCGCTGAAGGTTGAGCATCTCATCTACTCTCCGGATCCAAACCTCCCTCACAGCGCCAAGCTCAGCCTCTTCTTCAGAGGGATCGCGCCGGCTCTTGCAGATCTTCGGAAGAAACTCCCCGCGCAACTGGCCGAGGAGTCGCGCCAGCTCTTCGCGGGGACCTTGGAGCGCGTCCTGACGAAGATTGTATACCGCAACCCCGGTATAAACCTCACCAACGTTCTCCGCAGCTTGCCGGCCGACGCGAACACGGAGGCGCTGAAGGCGCAGGTCGCCCACATCATCGCCAAAGTGAACAAGATCTCCAGGATTGAGGGCGACCGCGTAGATTAGGCCTCCTTTTTCTTTATCTCTTTTTGTTGCTGCATAGGGTGTTATGAACTCATTAATCATTGCGACAAGTTATCCTTTGTAAGATATTTATCTTATTTTGATCAATCAGTGCAATGTTATCTTCCTTGTCTTGGTCATCTACTTTGTATGTTTTTCACCCTACGCCTCCAGGGAGCTTGCCGGCAAGGGTCCTTTGCCGCGAGCGCTGAGTGCTGGACTCTGAGCAGCCTGCTGGCCAAGGTCTTACCGGCAAGCAACCTTGCCGCAACTAGTCGCAACGCGCTTAGCTTGCTGAGTGAACTCGAAAACGAAGCAAGGGCGCGACACTTGTCGCAGCTCACTTAAGTCGTTGAGCGTACTCGAAAACAAGACAAGGGTGCGGCTAGCCACGGGTAGGTTCCTCCGCGCACAGGTTTTCCATACAAAGTGTGATTGTTCAAGGAAGACAACTAAAAATTAAAAATTTGAACTGCTCAAATTCTAATAACTTAGCTTTCATATATTGCTTGCTTCTCGGTAAGGCTTCTCTTTCTTGAACAGCACTTGGTTCCTCTTCCATCTCCTTCCCCCCCGGCAAACTTGTGCGCGAGGAACGTTCCTTCTGCTTAAGAGGCAATGAAAAAGAAGAGGGAAACAAGTATATGGCCTTTCGGCGTGCTAATGCTTACCAGATGTATATGTTGCACAAGATGCCAAATAACACATGCAAATAGCGAAGAAAAGCATGTAAAAGGCAAATAGCGCAAAACACAAAAACTTTACTGATGCACGGGGTCTGCGCCCGGCTTTGTACAAAGGGTTACATGCAACAGCGGCAAAGCTTGTACAAAAGGTGGTTGCCGGAGCGGATCACGGCAACCGCGCCTTATGGGTGAAACTTGCGAAGATGCTCTATGTTCCAGGAGTTGCTCACCGGTAAGCCTTCTTCGGTCTCAAGGCGGACAGCGCCGGGCCTCGCGACTTGTCTCACCCGATAAGGGCCTTCCCACTTCGGCGTCAACTTGTTGGAATTCTTGGCGGACTGAACACGCCGAAGAACAAGGTCGCCTTCCTCGAGACTCCTAGCCTTGACCTTGCGGCTATGATAGCGGCGCAAGGCTTGCTGGTATCGAGCAGCTCGTACAGCAGCCTGGAGACGTTCCTCCTCGAGGAGCAATGCATCATCTTGCCGCAGTTGCTCTTGCTCGAGCTCATCATAAGCGAGCACTCGAGGAGATCCGTATACGAGTTCCGTGGGGAGAACTGCCTCTGCTCCATAGACTAGAGCAAAGGGTGTCTGTCCGGTGGCTCGACTTGGTGTCGTTCTGATCGACCAAAGAGCCGCCGGTAGCTCCTCTATCCAGTTTCTTCCGCACTTGCGCAGCCTGTCAAAGGTCCTTGTCTTGAGTCCGCGCAACACTTCAGCATTGGCCCTCTCCGCTTGACCGTTGCTCCTCGGGTGAGCAACAGAAGCGAAACAGACCTTGGCGCCAAGGTCTTGGACGTACTGCATGAAGGTGCGACTAGTAAATTGTGTACCGTTGTCGGTGATGATCCTGTTAGGGATTCCGAAACGGCAAACAATCGACCTGAAGAACCTGACTGCTGACTGTGCTGTCACCTTCCTCACTGGCTCCACTTCTGGCCACTTTGTGAACTTGTCGATTGCAACGTACAAGTACTCAAAGCCCCCGACGGCTCGGGGGAAGGGGCCGAGGATATCGAGCCCCCAGACCGAGAAGGGCCAGGACAAAGGAATTGTTTGGAGAGCTTGAGCTGGCTGATGAATCTGCTTTGCATGGAACTGGCACGCTTCACACTTGGTTACTAGTGCAGTTGCATCTTGGAGGGCTTCTTGCCAGAAGAACCCTTGCCGGAAAGCTTTCCCGGCAAGTGCCCTTGCGCCAATGTGGTGGCCGCATATGCCTCCGTGTATTTCTGCCAACAGCTTCTGTCCATCTTCCCTGGAGATGCACTTCAACCTGACACCATTGAGCCTTCTTCTGTACAGCTCGTTATCCACAAACTGGTACATACTTGACTGCCTGGTTATCTTCTCTATTTCTTCTGGGTCGTCGGGAAGTTCTCCAGTTTGCAGAAAACGGACGATCTGCTGCGCCCATGCCGGAGCCCGAGGCTCAACGGCAAGGACTAAAGGCATGAGAGTCGCTGCGGGGACCTCAGCTTCTACGGCAAAAACCTCTGGTTCGGCCGGAGCTGATGGTCCCCCGGCAAGCTCGCCGGGGCGAAGCTTGTCGGGAACACTTGCTTCAACTGTACAAATCCTCGGATTTGCAGGAGCAGACTGTTCCTCAGCGTTCTGGTCATTGATCTTGGGGACCTTGGCGGCGGTTTCAGGAAGATCCGCCGGCAAGTAGTCGCCGGAGACCAACTTTCTCTTCTTGGACTGTCCAATTGATGGTGTAACGGATGGTTGAGTTAGCTTGAGCAAGAAGGTCCCCGGTTCCACAGGTAACTTCATCGAAGCACACTTTGAAAGGCCATCTGCAATTTCATTCTGAGCTCTCGGGACGTGCTCCATTTGCAGACCTTCAAAGTGCTCTTCAAGCTTCCTCACTTCATCTACATAAGCTTCCATCAAAGGACTCTGGTAACTCTTGTTAACTTGTCGGACCACCAACTGAGAATCTCCCCGCACAATCAGCTTTCTAATCCCAAGTTCGGCCGCAATCCTGAGGCCGGCAAGCAAGCCTTCATACTCAGCAGTGTTGTTTGTCGCTTGCTCCCTGGGAAAGTGCATCTGGATAACATACTTGAGGTGTTCTCCGGTGGACGCGATGAGTACCACGCCGGCACCGGCGCCTTGCAGTGAGAAGGCACCATCAAAGTACATTACCCATTCACTTGTTGCTTCTTGTACGGGTGCACTTGTTTCTGGAATTTCCTCGTCGGGCGTTGGGGTCCACTCGGCTATGAATTCTGCCAAAGCTCGGCTCTGTATGGTTGAGGTACTTTCAAACTTGAGTCCAAAGCTCGACAGCTCCAGTGCCCACTCAAGGATCCTGCCTGTTGCTTCTGGATTGTGTAATATCCTCTTCAGCGGAAAGCGAGTGACCACTGTTATCTCATGTGCTTGGAAGTAATGGCGCAGCTTTCTCGAGGCCATGAGGAGGCCGAAAAGCAACTTTTGCACCCCGGAATATCTTGATCTAGCTCCCTGCAAGAGGGAACTCACAAAATACACCGGGCGCTGCACCATCTTCTTCCGCACTTCTCCCTGTTCCTGCGTAGAGTTGTCCTTGTCGGGGCCAGAGCTTGTCGGAGCAGCCCCCTGCTTGTCGCTGGATTCGTTTGCCGGTGGTGCAGATTCCTCGTCGGCCTCCCTCTCCGCTACTAACGCAGCACTAACTACCTGGTTGCTTGCCGCTAGGTATAGCAGCAACTTTTCCTGTGGTCTAGGTGCGACAAGTATTGGAGTGGAGGATAGGTACCGTTTCAAATCTTGCAGCGCTGCCTCCGCTTCCGGAGTCCACTTCATGGGACCTGCCTTCTTCAAGATTTTGAAGAAAGGTAGGGCGCGTTCTGCAGATTTCGAAATGAACCTACTGAGGGCAGCCACACAACCTGCAAGTCTTCTGACATCCTTAACGCACTTCGGGGCCTCGATCTGCTCAATGGCTTTAATCTTGTCGGGATTAGCTTCAATCCCCCTCTGTGACACAAAGAACCCGAGAAGCTTGCCGGAGGGGACTCCAAAGACGCACTTCTCGGGGTTCAACTTGAGCTGTATCTTGCGCAGGTTCTGAAACGTCTCTTCCAAATCTTGGACCAGGGTATCCTTGCTCTTGCTCTTCACCACGATGTCATCCATGTAAGCCTCTACATTTCTGTGGATCTGTGGCTCGAAAGCAGTGTGCCCTACCCTTGCAAATGTTGATCCTGCATTCTTCAGTCCGAAAGGCATGCGTATGAAGCAATAAGTGCCACATGGAGTGATAAATGCAATCTTCTCTTCATCTTCTTTAGCCATAAAGATCTGGTGGTAGCCTGAATATGCATCAAGAAAAGAGAGTAGCTCACATCCGGCGGTGGAGTCAACGATCTGGTCAATGCGCGGCAAAGGGAATGGATCCTTGGGACATGCTTTATTCACATCGGTGAAGTCTATACACAGTCTCCACTTCCCATTGGCCTTGCGCACGACGACTGGGTTTGCTAACCACGTCGGATGGATCACACCTCTAACTAGGCCTGCTGCCTCTAGCTTCTTGATTTCTTCAGCAATGAATTCTTGGCGCTCCACGGCTTGCTTTCTGACCTTCTGCTTGACGGGCCGCGCATGAGGACAAACAGCAAGCTTGTGCTCGATTACCTTCCTGGGAACACCAGGGATGTCAGATGGTTGCCAGGCAAACACATCGACATTCGCCCACAGGAAGGCAACGAGCGCGCTTTCCTATTTGCTGTCAAGCGTGGCACTGATGGTGAAGGTACCACCAGTGCCGTCCTCCTTGGCGGACACCTTCTTGGTTGCCGGAGGAGCGGCCATCCCCTTCTTACACTTGCCGGTGGAGCTCGATGGAACGTCCTCGACGGCAGCGCAGCACTCCGAAGAGGTGCGGTTGCCGGAGTGGGTCCCAGAGCACTCACCTGACTTGGTCTTCGTTTTCTTCCCCCCGGGAGCTTCAGCGGCAAGTGTATCCTTTTCTGCTGCGGCTGCTGCGTCCCGGTAGATCTTGTCGGCGCAGACAAGCGCATCTTTCTTGTCGCCATGGACAGTGATGACGCTTATCGGCCCCGGCATCTTGAGTACGTTGTAGGCGTAGTGGGAAGCCGCCATGAACTTGGCGAGGGCGGGACGGCCGAGTATCCCATTGTATGGCAATGGGATATCGGCGACGTCGAATGTGATGCGCTCAGTTCTGAAGTTGAGCTCCCCGCCAAAGGTCACCGGCAGAGTTATCTTCCCCTTTGGCTTGCTCCTCCCCGGGTTGATTCCTTGGAAAGAACCGGTCTCTTCGAGCTCGCCGTCTGGGATTTGGAGTTTCTTGATCACAGCAGAGGAGATCAAGTTCAGCCCGGCCCCGCCGTCAACCAACATTTTGGTGACCTTGAGGTTGCGGATGGTGGGTGAGACCAGCATCGGCAAGCACCCGACCGCAGTGGTGCGGTCAGGGTGATCCTCAAGATCAAAAATGATGGGCGTGCTGGACCATTTGAGGAGCCTGCGCGACTCCACGGGCGGCTCTGCTGCATTCACCTCGCGCACCCACTGCTTGAGCTGGCGGTGGGAGGTGTGCAGAGAGGCGCCACCGTCGACGCACAGGACCTCCGTGGCCTTCTGGAACTCCTGCTCGCTGTTATCCTCATCCTCCATGTCTTCGTCGTCGTCTTCTTCGTCCTTGTCGCGGCCCCGGGGAGGTCGATCACCTTGCCGCTGCTTTGCCTTGCCGCGGCGTCCTCCCCGGCCATTGAATGGCCGCTTCTTGCTTGGTTCTCCTCCGCCACCTTGGGCCTTCTCCTTGTCGCGCCTCTCGTACTCAGCCTTCTGCTGCTCGACGAGGTACTCGACGCATTTGCAGTTGGAGAGGTCGTGGCCCTTGGTGCGGTGGATCTTGCAGTATTGCTTGTCGGAGCCGTCCTGCTTGTCGGCTGCCGCCACAGGGGCAGGCTCCTTGCCGGAGCCGCCAGCCTGTGTTTTCTTGGCGGGAGCCTCCTTGCCGGACTTCTCGACGGCAAGTACTTCCTTCTTGTTCTTCCTCCTGTTGTTCCGCCGCCGGCTTTTCTTTGCCGGGGCGGCGTCGTCGCTGTCGCTTCCCCCCGTGCCGGCGTCCTCCCCGGGGAGTCTCCTCCCCTCTTCAGCGCGTGCGCACTTATCAGCTAGAGCATAGAGCTCGCTGACATCCCGTATCTTGGTCATGGCCATTTCTTCACGCATGCGGCGGTTACGCACGTTCTGGTGGAACGCGCTGATAACCGCGGCAGGGTGGACGTCGGGGATGTTGTGCTGTACACGGCTGAAACGTTGGATGTACTTGCGCAGGGGTTCTCCTTCCTTCTGGGCCAGAATGTGGAGATCGCTCTCCTGGCCGTGGGGTTTGTGGCCGCCCGTGAAGGCGCCAACAAACTGGTGGCAAAGGTCTGCCCAAGAAGAAATGGAACCTTCCGGCAAGTGCATAAGCCAGGAACGAACGTTCGGCTTTAGCACGAGCGGGAAGTCGTTCGCCAAAATCTTCTCGTCGCGCCCCCCGGCAGCCTGCACCACGATGGTGTAAATGCTGAGGAATTCCGAGGGGTGCGTATTGCCGTCGTACTTCTCCGGTACGTCGGGCTTGAAGTTCTTCATGCTGGGCCACTGGACGCGCCGCAGCTCGCGGGTAAACGCAGGGCAACCTGCTGCGTACGGCAAGTCGCCTGGTTCACCGGGCGCGCGCGCGTCGACAGCGTTCCCAGCTCTCTGATCTGATTGTCGCCGAGCTTCCCGGCGGCGCTCGATTGTTGTTCGAGCGTCTTCTTGTCGCCGGTCGTCAAGGACCTGGCGCTGGTCCCGACGAGCCCGCGGATCCGACGATGTCGTGGAGCCGTCGTCAGCGTTGTTCCGGCGGGGCGGCGTCTTCTGCTTCCGCGGCGGGGAGTGCACGGTGGTTGCACCCCCGGCGGTCTTGTCGCCGTCGGCCTTCGTCTTCTCGACTTGCCGCGGCCGCGAGGTCGCCGGCTGCTGTGGAGAGTCGTTGTTGGCGAAGGCGATCAGGCTCTGGATGGTGGCCCTCCAGTCTTCGGCCTTGTCTGCCGCTGGAGGGAAGTCGAGGAGCAGTTGCGCCCTTGCGAGCGCTTCTGCTGGAGTGGAGGGGAGCGGGGGCGAGCGGTGCGAGGAGCGGGATATGCTCGGACTCCTAACAGCGTTAGAAGGAGCAGGGTCCCGCCCCGGCGTCCGCGCTTTGCTTGTGCCCGGACGGTGGTCCGGAGCATCCCGCAAGCCTCCTATTTGCCCTTGGCCCAGCAAGCGGATGCCACCTCCCGTGGCATGGCGCTGCTGGGTTGTCGTTTGCTGAGATGGACGTGGCGCGTCCACGGAGACCGAGGCTCGGTCGTCCGTCTTGTCCTTGGATTTGGTGGCGCCGCGAGTGTCCTCGCCGGCGACCACCCTTCCGATGGCGTCTCCCCCGCCTACCGTTGGTTCCGGTGGCGGCGGATGAGACGCAGACGGGCCTGCGACCTCCGAAGCCTTCTTCTTCGGGGCCATGTCGCTGTTGCTGATGAGGTTGCTGATGAAACTGGAGAGGTTGATGAAGAATGCGCCCGCGTGAACGCCGGATCAGGTTCGCACAACCTCGACGCCCCCTACCTGGCGCGCCAAAGATGTCGGGGGAAACTGTCCGCCACGAACACCTATGGGACCGAAGCCCCTTGCTTGTGCGGTAAGAGGGCGGAGGGAGCACGAAGAGCAGATCGTGGAGATCACGCAGGCAGTTTACCCAGGTTCGGGCCGCGATGGACGCGTAAAACCCTACTCCTGCTTAGTTTGTATTGAGTTGGAGAGCTCGGGAGCTTGAAGAACTAGCTACACCGAGCGTATGAGCGATCTAGGTTCCCGAACCCTTTCTACGTTGTGCATGGGCCTCCTTTTATAGTGCAAGGGGTCACCGACAGGTGTCAACGTAGGAGAAAGGGTAAAAATGTAAAAGAGGTGGTAGTTGTAACAGTGCGGGAATAGTGGAGCTACAGTGGATGAATAGTGGTCGCTACCTACTTTGATAGTGGGGGACAAGAGCATTTAATGCCCGTCGCCGTCGACCCCAAAAGCGCCCGCCCTTGCGTCTCCGTTTGCCACGGCGATGGCTTTACCACCGTGGAGTGCCACCGTGTCCCCCAGGCTGCACAGCCATCCGCCACGCGTCCCTGGAATGGCCCCAGTGCGACGCGTGGTTCGATGAGCTGGAGCGCGGGCACACAGCACAACTCTCCCCGGCAAGTTCCTTGCCGGGGCCTTGACCTTGCCGGGCCCGGGAGCTTGTCGGGCTCTGAAGCTTGTCGCTCCCCGGGCCCTGCCGGGGCGCATATAGCGCCGAGGCATGTCTTCTGTAATATAATCTTCTAGTCTTCCTGGCAAACTCCATTTGCCAGGGCCTTGCGGGAGTGAGGTAATCTTGAGCCTGGAACGGCCTTCCCGGCAAGCCCCACTTGCCGGGGTCTCGATCTTCTGTCTTGTATACTTTGTTTTTGAATGGTTTTATATGGAGCAGGAAGGTCTCCGGCGAGCGCGTGGTAGGCCCTGCCGCGGGAAGCTGCTACTGCCCGTGCACAAGTTGGGGTACAGAGGTGCCCCCACCTTAGTACATATTACTTCTAGTCTTCCTGGCAAACTCCTTTTGCCAGGGCCTTGCGGGAGTGAGG
>LR738715.1:896090104-896113318 GCA_902687465.1 Secale cereale
GGGGATGAGCATGTTAACAACAAAGGAACATTTCAAGGATACTGCCAACTTTAAAATACTGCAAGCTATAGTTTACCAAAGATAGTCAGTTTTTCTTTTAAAAAACAACCTGTAGAGATAGCAATAGGCTAACGCAAAAATAAAACTATAAATCACCAAAAGTTGGCAAAGCTGAACGACCAAATGAAACACATACTGCAATGGTACATCATATGGATGTCATTGAGCGATTTTCCTGGAAAGAAAAATGTTAAGAGGTAGTGGTACTGTCAAGCTGTGGAGCCAATTACTCTAATTGCAACACATTAGTCAGGGCGGTCCCTAATTTGATCTCTAGCAAGCCTGAATTGTTTCACAAGTGGGTTCCCATATGCATTACTTTTGTAACAATAGTCTGATCCAATACACAATTAATATATATCTTCATCTTCTTTACACAATCCTTCTATTTTATTCTCGATTAACTATCAATATCTTATGTGTATAATTGGGATGTTGTCGTTTTCATCGCTGCGAAGTTTACTTTGCTAAGTATCTATTCCCTCCGTCCGAAAATACTACTTGTCATCGAAATGAACAAAAGGAGATGTATCTAGAACTAAAATACATCTATATACATCTCATTTTATTCATTTTGATGACAAGTATTTCCGGGCGGAGGGAGTACAACATTACTATTTCATTTTCTCATTTACTTTGTGAATAAACCTGCATACAGCAAAAACAACAGCCGGTAGCTAGTGCTATTTTATTTCAATCAAAGGTACACTCACAAGTGACATGATACATAGTAATATGACTTGGATACTAACCTGGCCGACTGGAGCGGCAAGAGAGAAACCAACACCCAGCAGAACATAGATCCAACCCAACAATTCAGAGCACATGCACAAAACTGGGAGTAAACAAAACAACGTCAACAAATGCATCCAGGGAGTTGCCAACATCAAGTGTTAAATATAATCAAGGTCAAGTGCTCCACACCACTGACCTCATCTATAGATGCAGATCTGTACCAGCCGACATGATGCATACATGTCCTTTTGTCGCATGCCCTGCTGCACAAATCAACAATTAACAGATCACACATCGACAGTAGCATGTAATGAAAAGCAAACATCATGTGGCTTTGAGGAGGGGGATTATACCAATAGATAAAAGAATAAGGACCGCCAGAAGGAAGTACGCTTTCAGCATCGACCGGCCTGACCAGTCGCCCACACCCTCATTGAAAAACACTCTCCACCTACAGAGCGGGAAGGGAGGAGGAAGAACCACTGCCGCTGAGCCGACCGTGTCGCCGGAAAGAAAGGAGTCAAGCCTGATGGGAGGATTTGAGATACGCGCCCAGCCACGCCACAACCACGAGATCAAGACTAATAGATCAAGACAAGAGATCTCCCGGTCCACTATATAGGCATATTGTGTAAGGGGGGTGAACTGTACCAGCAGGGAAGGAACAACGGGTGTGGAGGGAGGGCAGCGCCGATGGCCATCTTGGATGTAGCTCACCTGGGACGCAGGTTCTACCCGCAGCGCCGCCAAGTCTTCATGGGATCTGCCGCTCGGGTTCATGGTCGGGGGAGTGGGACGCGCGCGTCGTCATGGTGCTAATCCGGGGATTTCCGGGATCGTCCGTCATCGTCGTTCACTTCACGTTCGCCGGCGTGGGGTTAGGTCTGGAGTGTGATTGGATGGATGGGGGCGTGGTGAGGGAAGAAGGTGCGGAGTCGCTGATTCTGGATCAGATGGCTTTCGGGCTGGGAGGCCCAATCAACCACATTGCTTGGTTTTTTCTCCCGGAGTAGCGTCCACTTAGCACAGCCTGCAAACGTCGCACTGAGGGCAGATCTACGGCCACAAACCATGCAGTTGCGAAATCGAACGGTTGAAATGACTGATAGCGTGAGAGAGCTCGGATTAGGCTCGGTTATACTGTCCTAAATAAATAAATAAATAAACTAGATCATTAAAAGCGCGCGTTCCTGCGCCCGTCAATTTTTACAATAGAATGATAGGTAATTAGTGAAAAAATTGTTGGAGACTGGCGCATCCGCATCTCCTCGCTGCACATCCTCCCATTTCCCTCACAGACACGGATGCACATTTTTTTTACCAAGCGACCGGTTGGGACGGCTTGGCGCACTCCCACACCATTAATATCCTCTAGCAACGGCAGATTAAGGCCCCTCCTTTACAGGTGCTAAGCCTTCCACGTAGGCAAAAAATCTAATGTGACAAGTTATTTAAGAGGAGAGAGATGGGTGTGGTGACCCCAGGAAGAAACAATGCTAAGCTCGTGAACCTAGGCAAAACATTTAAAGAAAGAAAACCCACCAATACATGAAGAGCTTTAGTTGCTAAATCATTAAATGAAGCAAGCTTAACAACCATAAGCTAATCACCTATTCATTAGGGAGTATAGTTGCTAAGTTATTTAATGTGCTTAGCACCTCATCTAAGCATCCATGCATTGGCTGCAGCCTAACTGCACAAAAATGCTGGCACCCCGGTTCCATGTCTATGAATGCCAATAGGACGGACCAATCCCATGTGGCCGTAGAGGTTTGACCTATTTAGAGCATCTCCCGTCGTTCGGCCCCCAAGGGCACAAAAAAGCACCGCTTGGGGGCGAGCCGGCGTTCTTTTCGGCGTGGGGGCGAGCACGTTCCCAGCCGCAGCTCCAGGTTGCCCCCAGACGCCCCCCAGTTCGGCCAAATTTCAACAAACACGGCCAAATTTCAACAAACACGGCATATTTCAGCGAAATTTAGGCGTTTTTTACACGAATAAAAGGGACGAAAAAAATCCTAAACCACGGGCCGAAGTAGGCGCTGAGCAGGGCGTAGTCGTCGCCGGCGTCGTCCTCCTGCTTCTCCTCCTTGACACGGCCAGCGCCGCTCGACCCCTCGCCCCGGAGCGCTGCTTCATGGCGGCGGCGTTCGGCGATCTCCTCCTACTCGAGCGCGGGTCGTTGCCGCCCTTGAGGTGCTCGAGGAAACCGTTGGTCGCCGCCGCGTCGCCGGGGAACCTCGTGCTCATGTTTGCCGGCGGGAGAAAGGGGCTCGAACGACGAAGAGAGGGGAGGAAGTGCGGCGGCGAGGAGGAGGAGGACTGCCGATGGATGGGTGCCTCACCGGCGCGGACAGGGGCGCCTTTTATAGCTGCTCGGGGGCGGCCGCGTGCGAACGCGTGGCAAAGGGGGGCGGCGTCGCCGCACTGCTCCGCCCGTGAATCAATGGCAAGTTGACCGACGACGGCCTTGGCATTGATTTCCCACGGGAATACCGAGACGATGAGGACGATGAGGCGTCGTCTCGCTGACTCGCCGGTCCCGCCACTCTTTCGCGCCAAAACATTCGCGCCGGCGCCCCCGGGCACCCCCAGCGCGCCGGGTTCGACATGGGTCCGCCGGCGTCAGTTTCGGCCCAATCCGGCGAAAAATAGGCTCGTGGGGGCGCGACTGGGCTGATTTTTCGGTGCCAGTGCTAAAAAATGTCCTTCGGGGGGCCTGTTGGGGGCGCGACTGTGCCGATTTTTCGGCGCCAGTGCTAAAAACGGCCTTGGGGGGACCTGTTGGGGGCACGACTGTGCCGATTTTTCGGCGCCAGTGCTAAAAAACGGCCTTGGGGGGGCCTGTTGGGGGCGCGGCTAGAGATGCTCTTACCTAATGGGTTGGTTGACAACGGCCCAATGAACCAGCAAACTCAATATTTTCTTTTAGGGTAGCATCTCCTTAGAACATTCGGCTGGCAAAGTAGATTAAACAACGATCTAACGGCCAATAACGCCCAGGGCACAAAATCAAACGGCCAGAAATTGGAGTATGTGAGCCAGAGTCCACAACAACAAAAATATGAGATCACACATGCAGGCTAAACGAATAAACTTCCAATAGCATATCATTTCAATATATTTTAAGGCAACAAAATATTACCAGGATAGTGCAATATATAGAAGTAAAGCACCTCTTTTTGCTCTTCCTTGCTGAGCGAACACAGAACAAAACCTCAAGTTGGTCATTGAATGCCAGCACAACATTTGGGGGATTTGTACTTAGATTCTTCACCTCAAGGACAAAAGAATTGAAGCGAGATTCTTAGACATATGAAATCATGGCTTTCTTTCAGATGGTGAATGACAGTTCTCATCTTGATATGTTACGGTAGAACAAAAGTAATGATTTAAAATAAGAACAGAAAACTGCTGAAAAAACAAAGATGGGAAAAGGTTAAATAAATACCCACTATGTCCCCTATTTGTTAGTAGACATATTTTACAAAGGGTAAGTCTTGATCATCGTAGATCTAAAAGAAAAACATCAATTGTGAATAATTAGGAACATCAAAACATGTATAAACTCACGGACAACACTTACCAGAACGACTTGATTAAGTGGTATCTTGAATTATGAAACCAGCTGTCCGACCTGCATACGATAATCCTCTTCAGTAAACAAGACCTTCCAAATACAGTATTTTGAAGCTGCATTATCAGAGTTGTCGCACTTATAACCACTTGCGTTCATATAAGTATGCGGCTTGGGAGGCAATGAAAGGGACATCGCTGACAAGGCCTATCTATATAAGGCAATAAGACCAATATATGTCGTTTCAGAAACTTAAATATTTATTTGACGGCATACATTCGAGCATACTTAAATAAATATTTTTTTGAGTACAAAAAAAGTAAACTAAGAACTTGCACTCTAAGGACATAATTTTGATTACACAAAGATTGCCATGTAGATACGGCTTACAGTACATTAACTGGAGATATCAGGTGGCAATTACGCTTAGTGCAGAAAGTTCATAAGGTTCGCAAAATTCTGAAAAGCTGGACAAAATGATTAGCAAAATTTACAAACTTAACTCTACAGCATCCGGAGCAGGCTATAAAGAACTTAAATTCTGTATGTTCTCTTGCTGAAGAGGTTGTACTTCGGTTGCATGATTGAATTTCTTTCCTAAACTTTTGCTCAACTTCAGTAAGTCTCAAAAGATTCATTTGCGTCGTACTGATGCACACTCCACAGATCTAATTTCTATTCAAAAACTAAATCCTTGCCTTAGCCATCCAAGGATGCCGTCTGGATCTTCACTCCAAGGATCACACATCCATCTTACAGACCGCAATGAACCCCTCCTTTCTGCTGCCGTAGTAGACATTAATAGCAAGGCACCACCTAGTAGGATTGAAACATTAGTAGCTACCTCAAGCCTCCACCTCTCCTTGTCGATGGCGCTTAATCCCATTGGATTGTAAATCCTGCCTGGGTTCCTGACCCCGACGAACAGCCACAACTTCTGGGCTGCGCCGCTACTGCCGGTAGTGGCAGATGAAGAGGAAGACGAGGCGGCGGTGCTGCTAGCCTGGCTGTTCGCCCCCATGCTTCTACGGCTCGAGCGGGCGATGCTGAAGATGTTGTGCTGCTGGATCAGACATCAGAGAGGGTGAGCTGTGAGCGAAGAGTGACAGAGGAGGAAGCCTATATATACATGTACCAATTGAAAACTAAAGTGTCCAGCAGATGAGACGTCACCCCCGGCCATGAATGCATTCTTAGAAACTGAAGTATGATGGTGTGTTTGAAGTCTGAGTGGAGCAGTTTCTAGGAGATGAGCCGCCATTATTGCCCGTGTCTCCCCACCTTTCTACCTCGCAGGCGGCTTGCCCGACGGCTGGATCGACCGGCCCCCGATTCAACCGCACCCACTTCCGCTGGATCCACATCAACTCGCGCCTCGGCTGGATTCCCCCACAGACCACCCGCTTCATTTGCATCGATCGCCAGCCGCATCCTCTCTGTAGAGCACTTTTTTTCTTTTACGGAGACGGGAGTGTTGTGTGTTAGAGGGCCGCTCGCGGCCTTGGGCTGAGCACAAAAAACGGGCCCAATTAACCACGGGGTCCAAAAAAGCTACTCCCTCCGTCCGGAAATACTTGTCATCAAAATGAATAAAAGGGGATGTATCTAGATGTATTTTAGTTCTAGATACACCACTTTTTGTCAATTTTGATGACAAGTATTTTCGGACGGAGGGAGTACATGAGTAGCTGCCCTTGCGACGTGTGGCCGATTTAGCGCTAAATGCATCATCAAACGGAGATCTAACCGTCAAGAATGTCTCCCAAACGAAAACGAACGGCCAGGAATGCCTAATTCATGAGAGGGCAGGGATTAGGTGCAGTTTTATTGTTCTCCACCTTAGCCGCATGCATCCCGAGCAGGAGAGACACGGACGTACGCTGCATGCGAGCTGATCGCGGAGGTGGAGATCGCTGCTGGAGACGAGCAGAATGTTGGGCCGTGGCCTATTCCGACCGCAGCTTTGTCTTGGGCGTCTACGGCAAGATGCACCAGAGACCAGACACGAGCCAAGCTAGCTCATTCCCTACAGCTGGATCGATTCGTGACGCTGGCTAGCACACGCACGTATACAAGTACTCCCTTCGTTCCGATTTACTCGTCGTGGTAGCACTAACAGGCCGGTAGGCAGGTGGATGCTTCGATCAACGACGACGCTCGACCTTCAAATAACAAATAGTACTAACCTGTTTAGCTGTCAACAAAATAGCAAATAGAATTCAGTTAGCTTAACACAATAGCACCACACTTGTCATCAAACAATTACTTGGTTAACACCAAATCTGAATGCCAAGGTATCAAAAAGCAGAAAATGCATAAACATAGTCAAACACTAGAGTTCAGCAAGTCAAAAAGACTGCTTACTGCATCATTCAGAGCACCTCCTCGATCCTCTGTTGGTTGTTAAACATGTAACGACCCGATTTGTGCTTAATCATACGGAGGCCACCAATCACCCCTTTGCCTTTGCTGCCATTGTTGTTGCTGCTGCTGTTGTTTTTCCCATCATCACTTTTGCCGTTGTTGCCGTACGCTACCTCCATACCGGTGAAGAGGGCGAATTGCTTGGCTGTAACCATCTCGTTGGAGTCCTTGTCGAATTCCATGGCATCCAAGAAGTCCACGACCATGAACCTGCCAGAACCAAGGCTGATGACCCTGGGCTTGAACAATCGGGTCGGCTGCCACTCCTCTGGCATGTCATCATGTGCCCAGATCCGCATCTGATCCGGCGGCGGCTCCTCCCCTCTGACCACGTTGGAGAGGTCAGCAACACAGGGGAGGTTTTCCGAGACGCCGAACCAGAGTCCAAGCTCTGGGACGTAATCCGCCTTGCCATCGAAAGGCATGAGCCAGTCGCCGGCTTTGCTCCACTCACGAGTCGCCATGTGGAAGCAGTAGGTGCCATCGCCCTCTGAGCCACAGATGGAGAAGCAGATGGTGTCGCCGACGAGGGCGTGGCCGTAGACGAAGGCATTCCTGTGGTGGGTGATCCATGGGGGCAATGGGAGGATGTCGCAGTGCCAGAACCTATGAGACACGAGGGATGTGGTTATCCCCCTCCACACCAGGGCCTCGAACTGCGGTCGTACCTCTGCCTTATCTGGATGGAGGACGCTATCAATGATGTAGAGGTCGCTGTTGTCTTCGCCGTCACGGAGGTGTAAGTTTGTCGGAGGGACAGAGATGGCCAGCGGCGAGTGCTTGTACCCGTGGAGGCTAGGCATTGTATCGATGTAGCTGCAGCCGTCAATGGTGTAGAAGCGTAACATGCGGTTCGCGTGGTCGGCGAAGATGACCTTGCTCTCCGAGGCCGTGGGCAAGAAGTGAAGACAACGAGAAGACCGTATGGAGTAGGAGACTTCCGGTGGCCTCACGAGCAGCTCGCTTTTTGGCGGATTGATCTTTGGTGCCGTCGCCAAGTCGGTGTTGCAGATCCTTGCCCTCTTGGGTGCACAGGGCTTGGCGGGCGTCAGTGTTGGCACCACCTTCCCATGCGTGGCCGCCTCTTGTGCGGTCCGGTGAAAAAAGTCCATCTTGGAGAGGTCCAAGCAGCGCAGTGAATACGCGCGTTTGCGCCCGTCAAAAAGCCCGAGGTTTAGGAACCGTCTCCCGATGCCCCCGCTCATGTCCGGCGATCCGTCTCTCCTGGGAGGGTAATAAGAAGAAAAATTAGATGGATTGAACTTGCTAGGTTAGTAGTATGAAGGCTACGTACGTCGGTGCATCAAGTCAAGTTTCTATAGCACTTGCATGAAGCAGGTTAATTAGTACTCCCTTCGATCGGAATTACTTATCGCAGAAATGGATGTATCTAGATGTATTTTAGTTCTAGATACATTCATTTCCGAGACAAGTAATTCCGAACGGAGGGAGTATGAAGCTGCAAACACAAAACCTCCTAAGTGTGGAGTTTACCTCTATTTGACTGACAACATAATCCTAAGTGGTGCTATATATTAACAAGATCAGACAGCACAAGACAAGATCATCTATTTAATTGCACAGTGGAGGAATTACATACGCAGCGCGGTTGGTCGATCGATCCAAGCGCGCGTCTACGACGGCGGCTGGTTGCAGTCTGCAGAGGTAGCGAGCTAGGTATTCGAGGTATTCCTTTTAATCTTACAATGGGCCCAAATATTGCTTTGCCGGTTTGTTTTTGCTGATCTCTTTGATACCAAGGTATTTGATAGGGACTTCAACGAGAGCGATAATGGCAGTGATAACAGTGGCAAAAGCGACATCACTTACAATGGCAATGATGGCAACGCCAATAGTGGCACTAGCAGCTCCGGCAGCAGCAATAGCAAAGGCAAAGGGAAGCGTGGCCTCCATACGATTAAGCACAAATCCAGTCGTGACATGCTTGGCTTTGACAATATTATCACGATGGTGCTCTGACTCAGTAAGTCATTTTGAGTTTGAGACATATATGCAGTGCATCGTCTGCTTCAAGTCAACTCAACTCTCCCAGTTGCTTTATCATTTTTCCTTTGAACTCTAGAATTTGATACCTCGAAAAAAAAAATCCAAAGTTGTAGAAAGAAGGCGGATAAGTCCATTCTCGAGCAAGCTTCCGATCTTACACGGAAATAACAAGACGCATATAAGTTATAATACAAAGAGACGTGCTTGGTAGCAGTTTGCAAAGATATGACACGCTACTTATTCCTAAGATAAGCCACCGGTGAATTCATTGTTGGACAAATCAAGGTGCGTCAGCGATGGAAGCAACGCGAGGCTGTCAAATGGAATTGTGCCGGACAACTTGTTGTTGCTCAGGTAGAGATTACTGAGCATCTGGAACGAAATGATTGATGTTGGAATGCCACCAGTAAATTTATTCCTGGACAAATCAATAAACTTCAGGGATGGAAGTGACGCGAGGCTGCCAAATGGAATTGCACCAGACAAATTGTTGTCGCTCAGGCTGAGATTATTGAGGCTCTGCAACAAAATGATTGATATTGGTATGGAACCAGTTAGTCGGTTGCGGGATACCGACAACTGTCCAAGGTTGGGAAACCCGTTCATATCCGGCGGTAGCTCGCCGGAGATCAGGTTGTTTTCGGCTTTGAACACGGCCAGCCCGGTTGCCGATGTTGGCAAAGACCCAAAGAACTTGTTGTTCCCCATCTCAATCCGTGAGATGTTCTCACCTATCTTGTCCGGTAAAGTCCCGGTGAAACCATTGTTTTGTATCATCACAGTGGTCAATTTGGGTAATGACCATATCTTCGGCGAGAACTCGCCGGAGAAGCGGTTGTTGTAGAGCATGATGTTGTTCAGGAGAACACAGTCGCCGAGGTTCTCCGGGAGCTCGCCGGAGAAGCTGTTGTCAAAGACGACGATGTCGTAGAGCATCCCATTGGCGCAAAGTGAATCCGGGAGCAGGCCCGAGAGGTTATTCTTGCAGATCTCGAGGTTGCCTAGGGGCGAGTGCTTCCCGAGCTCTGTCGGGATCTTGCCGGAGAGATTGTTTTCGAATAGCCTGATGTCCCTGAGATTGGGGAGCCTCGTTAAGCTTGCTGGAATGGTGCCGGTGAGCTGGTTGCTGTACATGAACAATAGTCTCAGGTTCTTGAGGCGACCAAAGTCGTCCGGTATTTCTCCGGTGAGGTTGTTCGACGACACATCAAGCTCTACCAAATTCACCGACGTGACTTTCCGCGGCAGTTTGCCGGTGAGTCCATTGCTGAAGAGGTACAAGAACTCGAGCATTTCGTGTTGCCAGACCCACGCCGGGATCTCACCGGTGAGATTGCTATCATATATGGCTAACAACATAAGGTTCTCTAGGCTGGAGTAGGCCTTTGGGATCTCGCCGATAAGGTTCATGTCAGACATCCAGAGGTAGCTCAGGTTGGTCAGCTTGGCGAACTCCGGTGGCGCGGGTGCCGGCGCGAACGGGTTCGAGGCAAGCGTGAGCTGCTCGAGCTCCGCGAGCTTGCTTATCTCGGCAGCTGGGTATGCCCCGGTGAACTGGTTAGTGTCAAGAACCAGAGACCTCAGGGCTGGCAGCCCGGCCACAGCAGCCGGCACAACACCACGGAAGTGATTGGTCGACAGGTTGAGGTGCTCCATCACCGGTGACAGTCGGCTGATGTCATCCGGAAGGACCCCGTGGAAGGCGTTGTTGGAGAGGTCGAGGAAGCGGAGGTGGGTGCAGGCGTAGAGCGGTGCGCCTGGGAAGCCGCCGGTAAGATTGTTGTAGGAGAGGTCCAGGCGGGTGAGGCTTGGTAGGCCGCACAACGACTCTGGCACCTTCCCCGTAATGTTTAGCTTCGGCAAGGATATCCCTATCACCGCACGTCCATCGCCGCCGTCGCAGATCACGCCGGTCCAGTCGCAGTGGTCGGCGTTTGCGACAGGGTCCCATGACGCAAGCTGCGTGGGGTTTCCCCACTGTTTCTTGATTGCTAGGAGGGTGGCCTGGTCGCCGGAGGTGGGCTGCGAGCTCGATGTGCCGGCCAGAAGGAGGACGCCGAGGAGCACAATAAGGTGGGTGGTCGACATGATTTTTGTGGCAAGATGTGGTGTCCGTGAGGTGAGGTGGGGAGTGTAGGGACTGAAGAGTGGAGCTCATATACCCAAGCATATGAATAAATATGCAAATATCTTAGTTGGAATGATGCAGAAGCCACACAATAGAAGTAAATATCACAATAGAAGTAAATATCAGACATCAGCTAGCCACAATGTATGCATGGTTCACAATAGCACAAAAATCACATCATCATCAATATACGTGCATTATTTAGATAGCAAATGTGTAATATTCCCTCCGTTTTTATTTACGAGTGAAGCTCGTCTAGTCAAGCAGACTCTAGAGTCGTCGGTTGGTCGTCCGCGACAGCACCACTTGAAGTTAACAAAGTGACGTTGACGTATGCTAATATCTTAGCAAGTTGCGTAGCCAAGGATTTTCTCTTCGATATTCGTCACAGTAAATCATGGTTCATCATATATACCTCTTTTGGGTGATATTGCTATGATATTTATACACTTCCATACACTTTTGATCATATTTGGACTAACCTATTAACTCAGTGCACCTCAGTGCCAGTTTCTGTTTTCGGTTATTTTTGTATTTCAGGTTTTCACATTACGAGAACTGCCAGGAAAAATCCAGAAAAATTATATAAAAAATCAGCATTCCAGAAACTACCGTGTGCCCGAAGGACAGCCGGGGGGGCCACCAGGGCTCCAGGCGCCCTGGCGGCGCGCCCCCCCGGGCCGCGCCAGGGGGGCGCCTAGGCCCCCCGAGGCACCTCCGATGCCCCCCTTTGGCATATATTTAAAGCGTGTCGAGGAAACCCTGATTCCAGACCCCTTTTCTCCAGACGCGATTCCGATCTCCGCCGCCATCGCCATCAAGCTTCGGGGGACCAGAATTCCTGCGCCGGCACCCTGCCGGGACGGGGAAGTGCCCCCTGATTCATCTCCATCGACGTTGCTTCCTCCCTCCATGATGCGGGAGTAGTTCCTCCTCGGGGCTGAGGTTCTTACCAGTAGCTATGTGGTCAATTCTCTCTCCCATGATGTGATCTTTGTTGTGATCATAGGCTATGTTAATCTAGGGTGATCCCATGATATTTCCCCTTCCTCTATGTATTGGATTGATGTACTCACTTGTCTTTATCTAGTATAATCCCCGAGACCAAGGTGACAGCGGTCTATTGGACATGGATTAGAACAATATTTTCATGAGTGATTTCCTCTCTTGTGTGTTGATTGAAGATTGAGAGTCTCTTGGTGCTTGTCTTTGACTATCCTTTAGATATGTTGTGGTGATTGTGGGACTCTCTTTGGATGGCCGCGGTGACATTGGGAAATCCTTTGATTGAGAACTACGAACTTTGAGGTGTGCTTTTGTAGCCCTACATAATTCTCGTTCTCTCTTGACCACGAAGGAATGACCTCCGAGTGCGCCCCCTTTGCATGTTTTATGGGAAATATCATGTGATTCGATTATGTTAATGTTGTTGGGAGTTGCCACTAGTGAAAGTATGAAGCCTAGGCCTTGTTTCCACCATTGCAATACCATTTGTGCTCACGTTTACCACTTGTTTGCTTGATGCACTTTTTATTACAGATTTATATTACTTTGTTTTGCCATCCATATCACTTGCCATTTAACATCTCTTCGCCGAACTAGTGCACCTATACATCTAACAAGTGTATTAGGTGTGTTGGGGACACAAGAGACTTCTTGTATCTTATTTGCAGGGTTGCTTGAGAGAGACAATCTTCAACATCTACTTCCCTGAGTTCGATAAACCTTAGGTCATCCACTTGAGGGAAATTGCTGCTGTCCTACAAACCTCTGCGCTTGGAGGCCCAACATAGTCTACAAGAGTAGAAGCGTGTGTAGACATCAAGCTATTTCTGGCGCCGTTTCCGGGGAGGTGAGCGCTTGAAGGTATATCTTTAGATCTTGCAATTAAATCTTTTTGTTTCTTGTTTTTATTTCACTAGTTATGTTTATGGAAAACCGTGCTATTGGATCGTTATCTTTAGGATCACTAGAATTCGTATAGAGTTGAGATCCACATGATTTAGCGAGGCATGGAGAAACCCTTTTTCATCCATTTGACAAAAGAGAGCTTGTTTCTGGCATTCAATTCTTGTTGCATTGTTTTTGTCAGAAAGGTTTATCATTTAGCTTACCATTTTCACATCCACCATTCAGCATGAGGTGTGCAGCTTTAGGGTGTCAATAATGAATGCCACAAGCATCATAACATCGATAATCTTATCAACTCCTTTTCATGAATTCGACCTAATCTTATCTGCAGGTGTCTATTTCTCTATCGCTTCCGTAGCTGGCGTGTCTCTAGTAAGCTAAATGCCATCATGGAAATATCATCTTCCGTTCCCAACATTATATTTCTGTAACGCGTATACTAATTCCAGAATTTGATGGATGTCCACTTGTGCCATGAACTCATGTCGTAAGTCCATGGCCTATCACCAGAATAAAATTGTTTGTATTTTAACCTAATCATGTATAATAATAGCTGATTGGTGACCTCGGTTTAGATTCCTCAGTTTGTGACCTTGGTAAGTACCCGAGGAAAATCGTGAATCCCTCTTTAGACAACCTACAAAAGGCGATGAGATTATTCATCTAGAATGCCAAAACAAGGGCAAAAGAGTTTGGGAAAGTAGATACGATGGAGACGTATCAGGAGGCCGTAGGTTTCACTACTGGCTTCTCTCGAGAAAATGGCATGCGGTGGGTAGACAAATTACTGTTGGGCAATTGATAGAAAAGCAAATAATTATGAAGATATCCAAGACAATATATAGGCATCACATCCAAGATTAGTAGACCGACTGCTGCCTGCATCTACTACTATTACTCCACACATCGAGCGCTATCCAGCATGCATCTAGTGTATTAAGTTCATGAAAAAACAGAGTAATGCAATAAGAATGATGACATGATGTAGACAAGATCTATTCATGTAGGAATAGACCCTATATTTTTATCCTTAATAGCAATGATACATGCGTGCCTTGCTGCCCCTTTTGTCAGTGGGAAAGGACACTGCAAGATCGAACCCATTACAAAGCACCTCTTCACATTGCAAGATAAATAGATCAAGTTGGGCAAACAAAACCCAAATATCAAAGAAGAAATACGAGGCTATAATAATAAAGATTGGATATTAAATCAAGGAAAATCTGATCATAAACTCACAATTCATCGGATCCCAACAAACATACCGCAAAAAGTCATTACATCAAATAGATCTCCAAGAAACCATTGTATTGAGATACAAAGAGAGAAGATACCATCTAGCTACTGCCTACGGACCCGTAGGTCTATGGTAAACTACTCACGCATCATCGGAGAGGCACCAATGAGGATGATGAACCCCTCCGTGATTGTGTTCCCCTCTGGCGGGGTGCCGGAACAGGTCTCTAGATTGGAACTCGTGGTTCTGGAAATTGCGGCGGCTGGAACAAAATTTCGTCGACTCCTCTAGGGTTTCTGGAATATTGGAGTATTTATAGAGCGAAGAGGTGGTGCGGGAGGCCACCAAGGTGGGCACAACCCACCTGGGCGTGCCTGGGGGCCAAGGCACGCCCTGGTGGGTTGTGCCCCCTCGGGGCACCCCAGGTGCTTCTTTGGCCCATCTGTTGTCTTCTGGTCCAAAAAAAACCATAAAAAGTTTCACTGCATTTGGACCCCGTTTGATATTGATTTTATACAATGTAAAAAACAAGCATAAAACATCAACTAGCACTTGGTACTATGTCAATAGGTTAGTCAAAAAAATGGTATAAAATGATTGTAATACATCCAAGAATGATAATATAACAACATGGAACAATCAAAAATTATAGATACATTGGAGACGTATCAACGCGTCAGTGGCTCAAGCCTCGCCACGTCACGTAAGTGGATACGGCTTTCCAGAAATACATTTTCCAAGTATGAAAGCGTATTTCTTTCCCCCTTTGGCTGAAATACGCTTCTGCTTCTCTGAAAGCACATTATCTTCTACTGCAGCTCAAAATACGTTTTATCTCTGCAGAAGCGTATTCTTCCGAAATGTGTTTTCTATTTTTCCTCTCACGGACTTGTTTGTGATATAATTTTTGTAGAAAAGTCCATGATCTTCCACCAGTCATATCTTTTCAAGCACAACTCTGATCGAGGTGAATCCAAAGCCCAATCTACTTGTTGGTATAATTTTAACTAGGTGGTCCCACTGTGAAAATGACAATGTTGGCCTTGCCTTTATCAGCCCCCTTCGAGAGAGAAGCACTTCCGACGAATCACTCCGCGGCTTCACCGTACTTCTTCCCGGAGTCTCCGTCACCCCCAGGCAAGCCACGACAGCCATTGCATGATAGCCATGCAGTAGCCATGGTTTTCTACTTCAATATTTAATAAATTGTTTGCCCATTTACTACTGATGTTGCTATTTCGGTTATGCTTGTGGATCCATGTTCATCTTCGTGCTATATTCTTATGCACCTTGTTATCCTGTACTACTTGCTAGTATTATCTTCATATGTTATGCTTGGTAGTAGTACATGCTGGTGGTAGTGATGTTCATCGAATGCATGTTTATAGTCTGTTATGAAAGTACTGGCGATATACATGTTCATCTGCATCCAGTAGCCTAGTGCTTTATTATTATTGATGCTATTGCTTCATATGTTAAAAGGTTATGTTGCCTATCCATGTTCTTGTTGGTATCATGTGGATATGTATTATTGTTTCATCATGATATTTTCTTTATTTCTCACCTCATTATTATTCAAGTTGAACCTGATGTTAATCGAACTTGAACATCTGTTGGCTGAGTCATAGTGCCATCAAATCGAGCTGACTAGTGCAGCCACACTTGCCTTATGGGGGCCCCTGATTGGGTTTATTGTCATGCCTCTCGCTGGTACCTCCAACTAGGGAAGATTATGGGCACCCGCGACCCTGGTCAGGTAGGCGGACATAAGCCTTGTGAGCCCGAGTTTTGTATTATGCACATGTCCCCGTTTGGGACTGTTTTGTTTTGCCATGACAATGGTTGTTGGATGTCCAGAGTGGCATCGGGGCCACCCATGACTTAACCCAAAGGGGAGTTTCTCAGAGTGGTCGAGAGAGTGTCATGCAATATATTGGTCTTGTTGGAATGTCGTTGGTCCACCCGAATGGGAGCATGAGGCCATGGGTTCTATGGTGTGGGTACAATGTACTAACCTCTGCAGAGTGTGTTTAATCTACCGATAGCCGCGCCTGCGGATATGGGCCCAGTTTGTAGTAGGTCACACTATGGGTCAGCAGTAATAATAACCTACTTAATAATAACCCTGGTTCGATGAGGAAAGAAGTTGGTTGATCTTTATGTGATCGTGAGAGGATCACAGTGGTATCGAGGATACCGAGGTTGGTTGATGTTTGTGGTGTTATGCGAGAAACACGGGTACATGTCAAGCTCCCTGTGGTCATGTAATGATTACTATGGTATTGTAATACCAAGCTTGATTGGATCCTGAGGTGATCGTGTGATGTCCACGATGGTAAGTGATGCATGCGGTGGTTATGAGATAACCTCCGGGCAGAGTAAGTTGGTACATGATATTATTAACAGGTTGCATGCTAGTCTCATCATGTTCAAATGTTCATACCATGCATATATTGTTCTAGCTGTATCATGTTCATCGCGTACATGCCATGTTGATCTGATAGTATTATGTTCATCATTGCCTTGACATGTAAATGTCGTGCTATTGTTTGTCTTGATTTCTTTTGGTTGCATTGAGCTTGCAAATGAAGGAAATATGCCCTAGAGGCAATAATAAAGTTGTTATTTATATTTCCTTATATATCATGATAAATGTCTTCTATTCGTGCTAGAATTGTATTAACCGGAAACTTGATACATGTGTGAATACATAGACAAAACAAAGTGTCCCTAGTATGCCTCTACTAGACTAGCTCGTTAATCAAAGATGGATAAGTTTCCTAACCATAGACATGTGTTGTCATTTGATGAACGAGATCACATCATTAGGAGACTGATGTGATGGACAGGACCCATCCGTTAGCTTAGCATAATGATCGTTTAGTTTTATTGCTATTGCTTTCTTCATGACTTATACATGTTCCTCTGACTATGAGATTATGCAACTCCCGGATACCGGAAGAACATTTTGTGTGCTATCAAACATCACAACGTAACTGGGTGATTATAAAGATGTTGTACAGGTGTCTCTGAAAGTGTTTGTTGAGTTGGCATAGATCGAGAATAGGATTTGTCACTCCGAGTGTTGGAGAGGTATCTCTGGGCCCTCTCGGTAATACACATCATAATAAGCCTTGCAAGCAAACAACTAATGAGTTAGTCACGAGATGATGTATTACGGAACGAGTAAAGAGACTTGCCGGTGACGAGATTAAACTAGGTATGATGATACCGACGATCGAATCTCGGGCAAGTAACATGCCGATGACAAAGGGAACAACGCATGTTGTTATGCGGTTTGACCGATAAAGATCTTCGTAGAATATGTAGGAACCAATATGAGCATCTAGGTTCCGCTATTGGTTATTGACCGGAGATGAGTCTCGGTCATGTCTACATAGTTCTCGAACCTGTAGGGTCTACACTCTTAACGTTCGATGACGATCGGTATTATGAGTTTATGTATTTGGATGCACCGAAGGTAGTTCGGAGTCCCGGATGTGATCATGGACATGACGAGGAGTCTCGAAATGGTCAAGACAGAAAGATTGATATATTGGAAGGTTATATTCGGACACCGGAAGGGTTCCGGGGGTCACCAGATAAATACCAGAGTACCGGGAGGTTAGTGGAACCCCCCCGGGGAGTATATGGGCCTTAATGGGCTTTAGGGGGGAGAGAGAGAGAGAGGGCTGGCTAGGGCTGGGTCGCGTGCCCCCAAGCCTAGTCCGAATTGGACTAAGGGGGAGGGGCGACGCCCCCTCCTTCCTTCTCCTCCTCTCCTTCCCTTCCCCCTCTCCTACTCCTACTAGGAATAGGGGAGTCCTACTCCTACTAGGAATAGGGGAGTCCTACTCCTAGTGGGAGTAGGACTCCCCCCCTTGGCGTGCCCTCCTCCTTGGCCGGCCTCCTCCTCCCTCCCTCCTTTATATACGTGGGGAGGGGGACCCCAAAGACACACAAGTTGATTTGCCAGCCGTGTGCGGTGCCCCCCTCCACAGTTACACAACTCAGTCATATTGTTGCAGTGCTTAGGCGAAGCCCTACGCCGGTAACTTCATCATCACCGTCACCACGCCGTCGTGCTGACGAAACTCTCCCGCGATGCTCAACTGGATCAAGAGTTCGTGGGACATCATCGAGCTGAACGTGTGCTGAACGTGGAGGTGCCGTACGTTCGGTACTTGGATTGGGTGGACCGCGAAGTCGTTTGACTACATCAACCGCGTCACTAGACGCTTCCGCTTTCGGTCTAAGAGGGTATGTGGACACACTTTCCCCGCTCGTTGATATGCTTCTCCTAGATAGATCTTGCGTGATCATAAGATTTTTATTGAAATACTACGTTCCCCAACAGTAGGCAACCGCCGCCACCATCCGACCAGGAAACTCTGCCCGGGCTGCCGTGCTCGGTGGTCCAGCAATGATGGGAGTGATTCCCCGAAAAGAGATCACTACAAGAAACATGTTAATCCATGATGGATTTCTGATGACATTTTCAGAAACTATCATGGATGGCCCGGCAGAGCCCCGCAAGCCCTCCAAAGCCCGCCTAGACTTCACCCATATAAACAGCTAACCCTAACCCTCATCCGCTCTGGCCCCATCATCCCTCCCACATCGCCGCCACCAACCATCTCCTCGCCTCCGTCCTATCATTGCTCGCCGCTAGCCCTCCCCCTTATCTCCTCTCACCTCGCAGCACCAGTAGCTACCAGATCCGCCGCATCCCTCACGCCGAAGCTGTTTGGGGAACGTAGTATTTTAAAATTTTCCTACGATCACGCAAGATCTATCTACCAGATGCATAGCAACGAGAGGGAAGAGTGTGTCTACGTACCCTCGTAGACCGGAAGCGGAAGCGTCAAGTGACGCGGTTGATGTAGTCGAACTTCTTCGCGATTCAACCGATCAAGTACCGAACGTACGGCACCTCCGCGTTCAGCACACGTTCAGCTTGATGACGTCCCACGAGCTCTTGATCCAGTTGAGCTTCACGGGAGAGTTTCGTCAGCACGACGGCGTGGTGACAGATATGATGTATTCACCGGCGCAGGGCTTCTCCTAAGCACCGCGACGGTATGACCGAGGTGTGTTTCTGTGGAGGGGGGCACCGCACACGGCTGGAACAATTCAACTTGTGTGTCGTTGGGTGCCCCCCTGCCCCCGTATATAAAGGAGCAAGGGGGGAGGCCGGCCGGCCCTTCTATGGTGCGGCTAGGAGTGCAATCCTACTAGGAATAGGATTGCAATCCTATTCCTAGTAGGAACTACCAAAGAAGGAAGAGAGGGAAAGGAAAAGAAGGAGAGGTGGCGCCCCCCAATCCTAGTCCAACTAGGAACCCTAGGTGGGGCGCCGGCCAGCCCCTATGGGCTGCCTCTCTCTTTTCCATAAGGCCCACTATGGACCATCCCCCCTCGTAGGGGGTTCCGGTAACCCCCTCCGGCAATCCCGTTAAATCCGAAACTTTTCCGGAACACTTCCGGTGTCCGAATATAGTCGTCCAATATATCAATCTTTAAGTCTCGGACATTCCGAGACTCCTCGTCATGTCCGTGATCTCATCCGAGACTCCGAACTACCTTCGGTACATCAAAACTCATAAACTCATAATACCGATCGTCATCAAACGTTAAGCGAGCGGACCCTACGGGTTCGAGAACTATGTAGACATGATCGAGACTCATCTCCGGTCAATAACCAATAGCGGAACCTGGATGTTCATATTGGCTCCTACATATTCTACGAAGATCTTTTATCGGTCTAAACCGCATAACAACATACGTTGTTCCTTTTGTCAACGGTATGTTACTTGCCCGAGATTCGATCGTCGGTATCTCTATACCTAGTTCAATCTCGTTACCGGCAAGTCTCTTTACTCGTTCCGTAACACATCATCTCGTGACTAACTCATTAGTCTTTTGCTTGCAAGGCTTATTGTGATGTGTGTTACCGAGAGGGCCCAGAGATACCTCTCCGACACTCGGAGTGACAAATCCTAATCTTGATCTATGCCAACACCACGAATACTTTCGGAGACACCTGTAGAGCATCTTTATGATCACCCAGTTACGTTGTGAAGTTTGATAGCACACAAGGTGTTCCTACGGTATTCGGGAGTTGCATAATCTCATAGTCATAGGAACATGTATAAGTCATGAAGAAAGCAATAGCAGTAAAACTAAACGATCATAGTGCTATGCTAACAGATGGGTCATGTCCATCACATCATTCTCCTAATGATGTGATCCCGTTGATCAAATGACAACTCATGTCTATGGCTAGGAAACATAACCATCTTTGATCAATGAGCTAGTCTAGTAGAGGCATACTAGGGACATACTGTTTTGTCTATGTATCCACACATGTACTAAGTTTCCGGTTAATACAATTCTAGCATGAATCAAAGACATTTATCATGATATAAGGAAATACAAATAACATCTTTATTATTGCCTCTAGGGCATATTTCCTTCAGAAGCCAACGCCCGCCGGTTCCGGTGACTCCACCACCGCGCAACACACACATGAGCTGGTCTCCGACCCCTCATCCTCCAAGCCAGCTGGATCCGCCGCTCCCATTCCCCTGCGTTCGCTTGCGACGCATAGCCTGTGGCTAGGGTTTCGGCTGCAGCGTCGCGTCCATCGTCGGCACGTCTCCGGCGGCTTTGCTCCATTGCACACCGCGCGGACTCGCGCCCTCTCCACCTTCTGGATGGCATCTCCTAGCTCAGTGTGTTCGCCCGCGTTGGGCTGCACGGCGGCGACCCCAACCTCCTCTTCCACATCTCTGGCAAGGTTGTGCATCTTGTGGCCACCTCCTTTGCAGCATTTAGACCACTGGAGGCCCTCCCTTTCCCAGGTGACGACCTCAAACCCCATCTTTTTCTCCCCCCGACATCTTTTTTTTTTGTTAGGATGGGCTTTACCTGACTGAACGTGCTCATCTATATTAATAAAGAGGCAATGATTCAACCTAAATATTTATAGGTTCTTGTAAGTATTTGAACATCTAATTTTCACCCAATTGTTATAGGTTCTGCCATCCAATTATGAAGGAAACAGTTCCCAACATCCTCAAGTTCGTAGTCAACCTCACCTTCATCCACCTTTCGTGGACTGGCGTGGGCAAGCGCCGATGTCTGGAGTAGGAGATGAAAGCTTGGGTTGAGGAGGTTGTCAACGAGTCATCAACGTGCCGCCGCTCCTGTTCCCCTGCGTTCGCTTGCGACGCCTAGCCTGTGGCTAGGGTTTCGGCTGCAGCGTCGCGTCCATCATCGGCACGTCTCCGGCGGCTTTGCTCCATTGCACACCGCGCAGACTCGCGCCCTCTCCACCTTCTGGATGGCATCTCCTAGCTCAGTGTGTTCACCCGCGTTGGGCTGCACGGCGGCGACCCCAACCTCCTCTTCCACATCTCTGGCACGGCTGTGCATCTTGTGGCCACCTCCTTTGCAGCATTTAGACCACTGGAGGCCCTCCCTTTCCCAGGTGACGACCTCAAACCCCATATTTTTTCTCCCCCCAACATCTTATTTTTTTTGTTAGGATGGGCTTTACCTGACTGAACGTGCTCATCTATATTAATAAAGAGGCAATGATTCAACCTAAATATTTATAGGGTCTTGTAAGTATTTGAACATCTAATTTTCACCCAATTGTTATAGGTTCTGCCATCCAATTCTGAAGGAAACAGTTCCCAACATCCTCAAGTTCGTAGTCAACCTCACCTTCATCCACCTTTCGTGGACTGGCGTGGGCAAGCGCCGATGTCTGGAGTAGGAGATGAAAGCTTGGGTTGAGGAGGTTGTCAACGAGTCATCAACGTGCCGCCGCTCCCGTTCCCCTGCATTCGCTTGCGACGCCTAGCCTGTGGCTAGGGGTTCGGCTGCAGCGTCACGTCCATCGTCGGCACGTCTCCGGCGGCTTTGCTCCATTGCACACCGCGCGGACTCGCGCCCTCTCCACCTTCTGGATGGCATCTCCTAGCTCAGTGTGTTCACCCGCGTTGGGCTGCACGGCGGCGACCCCAACCTCCTCTTCCACATCTCTGGCACGGCTGTGCATCTTGTGGCCACCTCCTTTGCAGCATTTAGACCACTGGAGGCCCTCCCTTTCCCAGGTGACGACCTCAAACCCAATCTTTTTCTCCCCCCGACATCTTATTTTTTTTGTTAGGATGGGCTTTACCTGACTGAACGTGCTCATCTATATTAATAAAGAGGCAATGATTCAACCTAAATATTTATAGGTTCTTGTAAGTATTTGAACATCTAATTTTCACCCAATTGTTATAGGTTCTGCCATCCAATTCTGAAGGAAACAGTTCCCAACATCCTCAAGTTCGTAGTCAACCTCACCTTCATCCACCTTTCGTGGACTGGCGTGGGCAAGCGCCGATGTCTGGAGTAGGAGATGAAAGCTTGGGTTGAGGAGGTTGTCAACGAGTCATCAATGTGCCGCCGCTCCCGTTCCCCTGCGTTCGCTTGCGACGCCTAGCCTGTGGCTAGGGTTTCGGCTGCAGCGTCGCGTTCATCGTCGGCACGTCTCCGGCGGCTTTGCTCCATTGCACACCGCGCGGACTCGCGCCCTCTCCACCTTATGGCATCTCCTAGCTCAGTGTGTTCACCCGCGTTGGGCTGCACGGCGGCGACCCCAACCTCCTCTTCCACATCTCTGGCACGGCTGTGCATCTTGTGGCCACCTCCTTTGCAGCATTTAGACCACTGGAGGCCCTCCCTTTCCCAGGTGACGACCTCAAACCCCATCTTTTTCTCCCCCCGACATCTTATTTTTTTTGTTAGGATGGGCTTTACCTGACTGAACGTGCTCATCTATATTAATAAAGAGGCAATGATTCAACCTAAATATTTATAGGTTCTTGTAAGTATTTGAACATCTAATTTTCACCCAATTGTTATAGGTTCTGCCATCCAATTCTGAAGGAAACTGTTCCCAACATCCTCAAGTTCGTAGTCAACCTCACCTTCATCCACCTTTCGTGGACTGGCGTGGGCAAGCGCCGATGTCTGGAGTAGGAGATGAAAGCTTGGGTTGAGGAGGTTGTCAACGAGTCATCAAAGGCGATAGATTGGTTATATTCGGATTCAAAGGAGGGAGGGAGGGAGGGAGAGGGA
>LR738715.1:896116277-896151734 GCA_902687465.1 Secale cereale
AGCATGTTAACAACAAAGGAACATTTCAAGGATACTGCCAACTTTAAAATACTGCAAGCTATAGTTTACCAAAGATAGTCGGTTTTTCTTTTAAAAAACATAAACCGTAGAGATAGCAATAGGCTTACGCAAAAATAAAACTATAAATCACCAAAAGTTGGCAAAGCTGAACGACCAAATGAAACACTATATCATATGGATGTCATTGAGCGATTTTCCTGGAAAGAAAAATGTTAAGAGGTAGTGGTACTGTCAAGCTGTGGAGCCAATTACTCTAATTGCAACACATTAGTCAGGACGGTCCCTAATTTGATCTCTAGCAAGCCTGAATTGTTTCACAAGTGGGTTCACATATGCATTACTTTTGTAACAATAGTCTGATCCAATACACAATTAATATATATCTTCATCTTCTTTACACAATCCTTCTATTTTATTCTCGATTAACTATCAATATCTTATGTGTATAATTGGGATGTTGTCGTTTTCATCGCTGCGAAGTTTACTTTGCTAAGTATCTAGTACAACATTACTATTTCATTTTCTCATTTACTTTGTGAATAAACCTGCATACAGCAAAAACAACAGCCGGTAGCTAGTGCTATTTTATTTCAATCAAAGGTACACTCACAAGTGACATGATACATAGTAATAATATGACTTGGATACTGACCTGGCCGACTGGAGCGGCAAGAGAGATCCCAACACCCAGCAGAACATAGATCCAATCCAACAATTCAGAGCACATGCACTAAGCTGTGAGTAAACAAAACAACGTCAACAAATGCATCCAAGGAGTTGCCAACATCAAGTGTTAAATATAATCAAGGTCAAGTGCTCCACACCACTGACCTCATCTATAGATGCAGATCTGTACCAACTGACATGATGCATACATGTCCTTTTGTCGCATGCCCTGCTGCACAAATCAACAATTAACAGATCACACATCGACAGTAGCATGTAATGAAAAGCAAACATCATGTGGCTTTGAGGAGGGGGATTATACCAATAGATAGAAGAAATAAGGACCGCCAGAAGGAAGCACGCTTTCAGCATCGACCGGCCTGACCAGTCGCCCACACCCTCAGTGAAAAACACTCTCCACCTATAGAGCGGGAAGGGAGGAGGAAGAACCACTGCCGCTGAGCCAACCTGTGTCGCCGGAAAGAAAGGAGTCAAGCCTGATGGGAGGATTTGAGATACGCGCCCAGCCACGCCACAACCACGAGATCAAGACTAATAGATCAAGACAAGAGATCTCCCGGTCCACTATATAGGCATATTGTGTAAGGGGGGTGAACTGTACCAGCAGGGAAGGAACAACGGGTGTGGAGGGAGGGCAGCGCCGCCAAGTCTTCATGGGATCTGCCGCTCAGGTTCATGGTCGGGGGAGTGGGACGCGCGCGTCTTCATGGTGCTAATCCGGGGATCTCCGGGATCGTCCGTCATCGTCGTTCACTTCACGTTCGCCGGCGTGGGGTTAGGTCTGGAGTGTGATTGGATGGATGGGGGCGTGGTGAGGGAAGAAGATGCAGAGTCGCTGATTCTGGATCCGATGGCTTTCGGGCTGGGAGGCCCAATCAACCACATTGCTTGGTGGGGTGACGAAGACAATCAGAAGAGAATGCATTGGATGGCGTGGTGGAAGATGTGTGTACCAAAAGATCGAGGTGGAATGGGATTCGAGATATACACTGTTTTAATTTGGCTTTGTTAGCCAAACAAGCGTGGCGCCTGCTTGATAACCCCGATTCTTTATGTGCCACCGTCTTGAGAACCAAATATTTCCCGGATGGCGACCTAATGAATGCAAGTTTAAAAAATGGCTCTTCTTTTACTTGGCAAAGCATTATGGCGGGCGTTGATTCTCTCAAAAATGGTTATATTTGGAGAGTTGGAAATGGACTAAACATTGATATTTGGAAAGATGCATGGATCCCGAACTGTGCAGATAGGAAAATTATTACTCCTAGAGGAGGGCACCTGCTATCAAAAGTTGCTGACCTTATCAATCCGGTCACCAATTTTTGGGATGAAGATTTAGTTAGACAAACGTTGTGGCCAATTGATGCTCAAAGGGTGCTAGCGATCCCCCTCTCCATGCATAATATGACGGATTTTATTGCTTGGAATTACACAAAGAATGGGTGTTTCATGGTTCGGTCAGCTTACTTAGAGGAATGGACCAAACAAAATGGAAGGAAATTGAACTACACAAATGGTATGGGGAAAACAAATGTCAATCCTATTTGGAGAAAGGTTTGGAAATTATCTTGTCCAGCAAAGGTGAAAATTTTCATATGGCGTACCTTGCATGGAACACTCCCATGTCGTGCCACACTTGCTAATAGACATATAAAAGTTTCTCCCATCTGCCCATCATGTTCGAATGGACCAGAGGATACAAAACACATGTTATTTCTTTGTCAGAAGGCGAAAGATGTTTGGAGAAAACTGGGATTGCATGAAGTCATCAGTAAAGCTTGTGTTATTGATCGTGCGGGAGAGGCAGTTCTTGAGTTTTTACTTCTTATGTCAGAGGAAGAGCTATCTACAGTAGTGTAATGCCCCGGATGTAATACTTTCCCTTTTGGGCTTATAATAAATCTCCGGCTTCATCTATTTCCATTTCGGGTTCTTTGTCTTTCGGGCTTTCGTCGTTTTGTTGTGTGAGTGTGTGGCATTCATTCATATCATGTAGACATGTGCATTGCATTGCATCTGTGTTGTGGGTTGCATCCGGTTCGTGGCGTTTCTTCCCGTTGTCCGTTTCGTGTTCCGGAGCTCCCCCACGTGTCCGTGACGTCCCGTAGGCCTTCTTTGTTGTTCGGGCGTTTTCGTTACCGGTGTGCCGTGAGGTTGTGTTGTGTGTTGTTGTTTTGTTGTGTGCAACCCGCCTCTCAAATCTCGTCTCGTTTGGACTCCGTTGACTTTCCCTCCGTTGCTCGTGTGGGCCCGAAGTGCCTTCACTTCGTGTCCCGGGAATACCCCTGCTGCAGTCTTTTGTCTCCGTCTGGTCCTTTTAAATCATCCCGCGATCGGATCCGTTGGATCCAGATCGGAGGGCTCCTAACATCCCTAATCTCTAAACCCTAGTCTGGATGGCTATATATAGACCCCTAGGTCTATTTGGCATGTTCCTTCTTCTTCCTCCCCTCCCCTTTCTTTTTTTTTCCAGTTCTTCCAGATCCAAATCAGATCCCGAGGAGATCTCCTCGATCTCCTCCAGCCGCCGGCCGTGCCCTCGATCTGGCGAGGTCAACGCGACCGCATCGCCAGGCCGGTCGATCCCCCAGGCTGGGCGGTTTCGCCGTTCGGTCCTCGACCGGATTCCCCCCTCGATCGCGCCGTCGGGGCCCAGCTCGCCGCGCGTGGGCCGTACGCCGCCGCCAGCCCAAGGGTTGGGGACCAGATCGCCGGTCTCCCCCCGCTGGGCCTCTCCCTCCCGCCGGCCCGTTCGCCTTCGCGCGCCGGGCCAGGGGCCGCTTCCCCGACCGCGCACCGGCGCCTCGCCCACGGGCCTCCTCCACCCCGCGCCAGAGGCCCACGTCCTCTCCGCGCGCGCCGCAGCCGCGGAGGCCCTTCGCCGCCTCCAGCCGTTTCGCCGGGCCGCGCCTCCACCAGTTCTTGGGCCACGCGCGGGCCAGCCGCTGCTCTGCTCCGCCTCGCGCGGTGGGCCGCCGCCGCCGGCCCGTACTACCGCCGCCGCACAGTGCCCCAGCGCCGCCACTGTTCACTCCGGGCCGGATCCAGATCCAGCCGCCGGCCCGTTCTCCGTTTTTTTTTCCGATCCGGATCAGATCTGTTCTGAGGTTGACTTCTTCTAACCCTAAGTCCAGTTTTTCTGTTATCTGAGAATGCAATCTTTAAACTGCTCTAACTTTTTACCTGTTGCTCCGTTTTGAGCATGTGATATGTCCAGATGTTCGTGGAGATGCCCTCTACGTTTTACCTGTTGTTGTCATGCATGTTAGATGTCATCTAGGGGCTTGTTTTGCTGTTGCAAGAGTGTATGATGATATAAACTGCTGTTGTGTGATATTTTTGTGCCACCTTTGACATGTGATATCTTTTAGCTCGTTTGTCCAAACGATGCAAATGACATGTCCACGTGTTCGTCTCGTCACGAACTACGTGTTGTGTGTGATAGGTTGCATGGTAGATGTATTGTTTCCTTGTTATCATCGTTGCAAGATGCCATGTTCAAATGTTGTGTTTTTACTTGTTATGAAATGCCATGTTGTTGAGCTCGTTGTAATCGGTGTGTTCACCACATTGATGCATGCTTGTGTGTTTCGGGATCACCTTCATATGTATTTTGATGAGGTGCTTACCCTTTGCCATGTTTAGTTTCGAGGTGTCTTAAACATGCTCTTTTTGTTGCTATGATGATGTTGCTGTTTTAGGACTTAGTGAAATTTCACTAAGTCTGAAATCTGTAACGTTCCGATGCCATGTTCGTGTGATGTTGTAGGACAAAGCATGATAGTTTTGGGGTGGATTTTGATTGTTCCATGAAGTATATATTGTTGTCTTTCCATCCATGTCCTCACATGTCCATTTGAGGTGCTGTAGCATGCTTATCTTTTGCTCCAAACTTTCAATAAAATTCTGCTGCCAGAATTTTGTTTCAAAGTTCAATATGTCCAAGATCATTGCTATTGATCCGTGACTCCGTTGGGGGTGCACTTTGGACCTAGTTGCTGTACATTATATCTAGTTTATGTTCAAGTCCTTTGCCATGCTTTTTGGGTGCTGTAGATTAATTATTTTGTGCTCCCAAGATGCTATGTTGCTGTAATTTGCAGTTTTCGCTCAAATCTTGTTTCGGGCATAACTTTTAGCCCGTAACTCCGATTTCAGCGATCTTTATATCAAACTTGGGTGTTTTTCTGTGTAGATTAATAATATCAGGTTGTTATCTTGTTTTAAGGTGTTTTGCTTGAGTGATGTTTTACGTGCTCCATGTGCATCTCTAGTGCATCCATCATGCATACATGTTTTTCGAGTGCGCATTGCATCGTGTTGATTGGTGCTTGGTGTGTTTGTCTTGTTTAGAGCACGAAGTTGAGCACGAGTTTTCCAACGAGGTTGAGCACGAGGTTTCCAACGAGTTTGAGCAAGAGGACCCTTCTTTTGATCCGAACTTCTTCTCTTCAGGCAAGATGACCGAACCCCGATAACATTACTATCTTTGTCTATTGCTAGTAGTCTCGATCTTTAGTTTGCCTCGATGCCCATGTTCTTCTTGTCAGCCTCCTACTTGTAACCAAATGCCATGTTTAACCACCCTACCTATGCAAACCGTTGCTTGGCTAAGTACGCTTCGCTCAGCCCTTCTTATAGCGTTGCTAGTTGCAGGTGAAGTGAAGATGCTTGCTCCATGTTGAAGTTTGGTTGGGTTATATCACACTATATAAATGCTTTAATTGAAATCACCTATATATTGGCAAGGGTGGAAGGCTAAGCCTTTCGCTTGGTGTTTTGTTCCACTCATGCCGTTAGGATCCGTATAAGCCGGTTTTATGTTCCTTGATTATGCGTTCCTAACACGGTTGGGGTGTATGGGACCCCCTCGATAAACCGCTAAGTGCTAAGTCTTTTCCAGCAAGTCCCAACATTGGTACTATTCGCCTAACACAACTAAAACCTTTCCGAGGGAGTAATTAACCCGAGGCTTAATTAATTCAACCCCCCTGGGCCAGTGCTCGATTTGAGTGTTGGTCCAAACTAGAGTCGTGTGCGGGGCCCCCCTTGGCAACTTGGGTTTCGGCCACTGTACGCTGTGCTCATCCGGTCGTGGCCTGAGACGAGATACGCGCGGCTACTATCAGGGTGTCGGCACGCCGGGAGGATTTGCTGGATTAGCCTTACCTTAGTTCGGTTTAACGTGAGCACGGGATTCCGAGGATACTCGGGTCTTCCCACTTTGGAGTTGCGACTCCGCGGATCGTGGGCTTGTAATGGGTCAAGTTGGAACACCCCTGCAGGGTTTGAACTTTCGAAAGCCGTGCCCGCGGTTATGTGGCAGATGGGAGCTTGTTAATTCCGGTTGTAGAAAACTTGACACAAATGATACTAATACACTACCAGCGTGAGTTCCGTGACTGTCAATTTCCGAATAGGGATTCGGAAGTTGAACACGGAGGGGTTATGTTTGTGAACTTGCAGCTAGGATCACTTAGTGATCACTTCTCGCCGATGCCTTCTCTTCTCGCTCTCTCTTGCGTAAGTTAGTGCTAGTTGCTGCTGCAGACTCTTGTTGTTCCTTCACCTCATTTCTTTCTTCAGCCTTTCCTCACCTAAAGGCTTTGATAGTTCTGTTACCCGGGAACGGGATTGCTGAGTCCTCTGTGGCTCACAGTTACTTCACACCAGATGCAGGTCCAGCCGTGAGCTATCCAGGAGATGGCACCGAGCTGGATTGGGAGTACGACGAGGAGCGTAGTCGTTACTACGTGCGCTACCCGGACGATCAGTAGTGGAGACTCTTACTAGGATTCGATCCGCCTGTGGTTGTTTTATTTATCTGAGTTTGGTACTTTGACATTTGGATTTTTGCCCTTAGAGGGTTGTAGTGATCTTTTGTATGATGTTTGAGACTTGTACTGTTATTTTGTGACGTGGCGATTGTAAGCCAACTATTTTTAAGTTTACTATCCCTCTTTTACATGAGTTGTGCAAAGATTACCAAACTTGAGATCATTCTAGGATGGACTTATGCCTTTAAGTCGGGCCTCGACCCGTAGGAGGTATAACTCCATCCTGGGCATTACAAGTAGGTACCCATAATGCACATGAATTGATTGCTATAACAGCCTGGTATTTATGGTGGAATAGACGGACACTAGTTCATGAGGGAAAGTCCCAAGATGCATAGCAAACCTCAATGGGAGCCCGTGCTATAGCGGCAAATTATGTCAAAGCTCATTCCTCGAGGGCGACAATTAGAACAGGGGGATGGGAAAGACCTCCCATGGGTTATGTGAAATTGAATGTCGACGCTTCTTTTGATCAGAACATGCTTAGAGGTACAGCAGGGGCTGTTCTTAGAGATGACAAAGGAAGGTTCATTATTGGCGGGAACTGGAGGATGGATTGGTGTGTAGATGTCTTAACAGCAGAAGCGTTGGCTCTAAGATTTGGCTTATCACTTGCACAGAAGGCGGGATGTAATCGTCTTGTTGTTAACTCCGACAATATGGAAGTAGTTGACACAATGAAGAATGGAGGACATTGAGCGGGAGTGGCAGCGACAGTTTTCGATGATTGTTATTTTATATCCTGCGAGTTTCCGCGTATTAGTTTTGAGCATTGTAATAGGGAAGCAAATAAAGTTGCTCACGAACTTGCTAGATTAGCTAAATTTTCTGTGACTAGAGATTGTTTTGAGGAACCTATGAATGAGATTGTAATTTTTCTTGTTAACGATGTAACTGTTATTTCCAATGAATAAAAGCGATGTTTATATTAAAAAAAACCACATTGCTTGGTTTTTTCTCCCGGAGTAGCGTCCACTTAGGACAGCCCGCAAACGTGGCACTGAGGGCAGATCTACGGCCACAGACCATGCAGTTGCGAAATCGAACGGTTGAAATGACTGACAGCGTGAGAGAGCTCGGATTAGGCTCGAACCCAGGGCGAACACAACGAATCCAGAATCAGAATAAGAATGCGAGACCTCCCTCAAAACTGGAATCAGAATAAGGATGCGAGACCTCCCTCAAAACTGTAAGCATCTGGAATAAAAGAGGGGCAAGCTGTACCTGTAGGGGAACGCACGGCCGACGTGGAGGGAAAGCAGAAGCGCGACGGCCGGCGCATCTAGGGACGCTGGACGCCGCTCGCACTGAACAGCCGGATCACCGTTTCTCGATCGGTCCATCTTGCTTGCGGTTTCTTTGTTCTCTCGAGTAGATGGGTTTGTGTATGTATAAGGCCCAATTAGCCGCAGGCCAGCCCAATCAACCAGAGGCCTTCAATTCGGCTACGGGAGTAGCGGCCCCATAGGACAGCTGGCCAGTTTTACGGGTACGGCTGCGATGCTACTTGGATTCTACGGTCAGAAACGACCAGATCATGAGATCGGACGGTCTGAAATGTACAAGGCGTGAGAGAGCTGGGTTTAGGTGCGGTTATACTGTTCTTAATAAATAAACTAGATCATTAAAGGCGCGCCCGTCAATTTTTACAATAGAATGATAGGTAATTAGTGAAAAAATTGTTGGAGACTGGCGCATCCGCATCTCCTCGCTGCACATCCTCCCATTTCCCTCACAGCCACGGATGCACAATTTTGTTTACCAAGCGACCGGTTGGGACGGCTTGGCGCACTCCCACACCATTAATATCCTCTAGCAACGGCAGATTAAGGCCCCTCCCAATACAGGTGCTAAGCCTTCCACGTAGGCAAAAAAAATCTGATGTGGCAAGTTATTTAAGAGGAGAGAGATGGGTGTGGTGACACAGAAAGAAACAATGCTAAGCTCGTGAACCTAGGCAAAATATTTAAAGAAAGAAAATCCATCAATACATGAAGAATTTTATTTGCTAAATCATTAAATGAAGCAAGCTTAACAACCATAAGCTAAGCACCTATGCATTGGGGAGTATAGTTGCTAAGTTATTTAATGTGCTTAGCACCTCATCTAAGCATCCATGCATTGACAGCAGCCTAACTGCACAAAAATGTTGGCACCCTGGTTCCATGTCTATGAATGCCAATAGGACGGACCAATCCCATGTGGCCGTAGAGGTTTGACCTATTTAGAGCATCTCCAGCCGTTCGGCCCCCCAAGGGCACAAAAAAGCACAGCTTGGGGGCGAGCCAGTGTTTTTTTCGGCGTGGGGGCGAGCACGTTCCAAGCCGCGGCTCCAGGTTGCCCCCAGACGGCCCCACAGTTCGGCCAAATTTCAACAAACACGGCCAAATTTCAACAAACACGGCATATTTCGGTGAAATTTAGGCGTTTTTTACACGAATAAAAGGGACGAAAAAAACCCCTAAACTACGGGCCAAAGTAGGCGCTGAGCAGGGCGTAGTCGTCGCCGGCGTCGTCCTCCTGCTTCTCCTCCTTGACACGGCCGGCGCCGCTCGACCCCTCGCCCGGGCGCGCTGCTTGACGGCGGCGGCGTTCGACGATCTCCTCCGACTCGAGCGGCGGGTCATTGCCGCCCTTGAGGTGCTCGAGGAAACCGTTGGCCGCCGCCGCATCGCCGGGGAACCTCGTGCTCATGTTTGTCGGGGGGGAGAAAGGGGCTCGAACGACGAAGAGAGGGGAGGAAGTGCGGCGGCGAGGAGGAGGAGGACTACCGATGGATGGGTGCCTCACCGGCGCGGACAGGGGCGCCTATAATAGCGGCTAGGGGGCGGCCGCGTGCAAACGCGTGGCGAGAGGGGGTGGCGTCGCCGCACTGCTCCGCCCGTAAATCAATGGCAGGCTGACCGGCGACAGCCTCGGCATTGATTCCCTGCGGGAATACCGAGACGATGAGGACGACGAGGCGTTGTCTCGCTGACTCGCCGGTCCCGCCACTCTTTCGCGCCAAAACATTCGCGTCGGCGCCCCCGGGCACCCCCAGCGCGCCGGGTTCGACATGGGTCCGCCGGCGCCAGTTTCGGCCCAATCCGGCGAAAAACAGGCTCGTGGGGGCGCGACTGGGCTGATTTTTCAGCGCCAGTGCTAAAAAACGGCCTTGGGGGGGGCCTGTTGGGGGCGCGACTGTGCCGATTTTTCGGCACCAGTGTTAAAAAAGGCCTTGGGGGGGCCTGTTGGGGGCGCGACTGTGCCGATTTTTCGGCGCCAGTGCTAAAAAAACGGCCTGGGGGGCCTGTTGGGGGCGCGGCTGGAGATGCTCTTACCTAATGGGTTGGTTGACAACGGCCCAATGAACCAGCAAACTCAATATTTTCTTCTAGGGTAGCATCTCCTTAGAACATTCGGCTGACAAAGTAGATTAAACAACGATCTAACGGCCAATAACGCCCAGGGCACAAAATCAAACGGCCAGAAATTGGAGTATGTGAGCCAGAGTCCGCAACAACAAAAATATGAGATCACACATGCAGGCTAAACGAATAAACTTCCAATAGCATATCATTTCAATATATTTTAAGGCAACAAAATATTACCAGGATAGTGCAATATAGAAGTAAAGCACCTCTTTTTGCTCTTCCTTGCTGAGCGAACACAGAACAAAACCTCAAGTTGGTCATTGAATGCCTGCACAACATTTGGGGGATTTGTACTTAGATTCTTCACCTCAAGGACAAAAGAATTGAAGCGAGATTCTTAGACATATGAAATCATGGCTTTCTTTCAGATGGTGAATGACAGTTCTCATCTTGATATGTTACGGTAGAACAAAAGCAATGATTTTAAATAAGAACAGAAAACTGCTGAAAAAACAAAGATGGGAAAAGGTTAAATAAATACCCACTATGTCCCCTATTTGTTAGTAGACATATTTTACAAAGGGTAAGTCTTGATCATCGTAGATCTAAAAGAAAAACATCAATTGTGAATAATTAGGAACATCAAAACATGTATAAACTCACGGACAACACTTACCAGAACGACTTGATTAAGTGGTATCTTGAATTATGAAACCAGCTGTCCGACCTGCATACGATAATCCTCTTCAGTAAACAAGACCTTCCAAATACAGTATTTTGAAGCTGCATTATCAGAGTTGTCGCACTTATAACCACTTGCGTTCATATAAGTATGCGGCTTGGGAGGCAATGAAAGGGACATCGCTGACAAGGCCTATCTATATAAGGCAATAAGACCAATATATGTCGTTTCAGAAACTTAAATATTTATTTGACGGCATACATTCGAGCATACTTAAATAAATATTTTTTTGAGTACAAAAAAAGTAAACTAAGAACTTGCACTCTAAGGACATAATTTTGATTACACAAAGATTGCCATGTAGATACGGCTTACAGTACATTAACTGGAGATATCAGGTGGCAATTACGCTTAGTGCAGAAAGTTCATAAGGTTCGCAAAATTCTGAAAAGCTGGACAAAATGATTAGCAAAATTTACAAACTTAACTCTACAGCATCCGGAGCAGGCTATAAAGAACTTAAATTCTGTATGTTCTCTTGCTGAAGAGGTTGTACTTCGGTTGCATGATTGAATTTCTTTCCTAAACTTTTGCTCAACTTCAGTAAGTCTCAAAAGATTCATTTGCGTCGTACTGATGCACACTCCACAGATCTAATTTCTATTCAAAAACTAAATCCTTGCCTTAGCCATCCAAGGATGCCGTCTGGATCTTCACTCCAAGGATCACACATCCATCTTACAGACCGCAATGAACCCCTCCTTTCTGCTGCCGTAGTAGACATTAATAGCAAGGCACCACCTAGTAGGATTGAAACATTAGTAGCTACCTCAAGCCTCCACCTCTCCTTGTCGATGGCGCTTAATCCCATTGGATTGTAAATCCTGCCTGGGTTCCTGACCCCGACGAACAGCCACAACTTCTGGGCTGCGCCGCTACTGCCGGTAGTGGCAGATGAAGAGGAAGACGAGGCGGCGGTGCTGCTAGCCTGGCTGTTCGCCCCCATGCTTCTACGGCTCGAGCGGGCGATGCTGAAGATGTTGTGCTGCTGGATCAGACATCAGAGAGGGTGAGCTGTGAGCGAAGAGTGACAGAGGAGGAAGCCTATATATACATGTACCAATTGAAAACTAAAGTGTCCAGCAGATGAGACGTCACCCCCGGCCATGAATGCATTCTTAGAAACTGAAGTATGATGGTGTGTTTGAAGTCTGAGTGGAGCAGTTTCTAGGAGATGAGCCGCCATTATTGCCCGTGTCTCCCCACCTTTCTACCTCGCAGGCGGCTTGCCCGACGGCTGGATCGACCGGCCCCCGATTCAACCGCACCCACTTCCGCTGGATCCACATCAACTCGCGCCTCGGCTGGATTCCCCCACAGACCACCCGCTTCATTTGCATCGATCGCCAGCCGCATCCTCTCTGTAGAGCACTTTTTTTCTTTTACGGAGACGGGAGTGTTGTGTGTTAGAGGGCCGCTCGCGGCCTTGGGCTGAGCACAAAAAACGGGCCCAATTAACCACGGGGTCCAAAAAAGCTACAGGAGTAGCTGCCCTTGCGACGTGTGGCCCATTTAGCGCTAAATGCATCATCAAACGGAGATCTAACCGTCAAGAATGTCTCCCAAACGAAAACGAACGGCTAGGAATGCCTAATTCATGAGAGGGCAGGGATTAGGTGCAGTTTTATTGTTCTCCACCTTAGCCGCATGCATCCCGAGCAGGAGAGACACGGACATACGCTGCATGCGAGCTGATCGCGGAGGTGGAGATCGCTGCTGGAGACGAGCAGAATGTTGGGCCGTGGCCTATTCCGACTGCAGTTTTGTCTTGGGCGTCTACGGCGAGATGCACCAGAGACCAGACACGAGCCAAGCTAGCTTATTCCCTAAGCAGCTGGATCGATTCGTGACGCTGGCTAGCACACGCACGTATACAAGTACTCCCTTCGTTCCGATTTACTCGTCGTGGTAGCACTAACAGGCCGGTAGGCAGGTGGATGCTTCGATCAACGACGATGCTCGACCTTCAAATAACAAATAGTACTAACCTGTTTAGCTGTCAACAAAATAGCAAATAGAATTCAGTTAGCTTAACACAATATCACCACACTTGTCATCAAACAATTACTTGGTTAACACCAAGTCTGAATGCCAAGGTATCAAAAAGAAGAAAATGCATAAATTTAGTCAAACACTTTATTTCAGCAAGCCAAAATGACTGCTTACTGAATCATTCAGAGCACCTCCTCGATCCTCTGCTGGTTGTTAAACATGTAACGACCCGATTTGTGCTTAATCATACCGAGGCCACCAATCACCCCTTTGCCTTTGCTGCCATTGTTGTTGCTGCTGCAGTTGTTTTTGCCATCATCACTTTTGCCGTTGTTGCCGTACGCTACCTCCATACCGGTGAAGAGGGCGAATTGCTTGACTGTAACCATCTCGTTGCAGTCCTTGTCGAATTCCATGGCATCCAAGAAGCCCACGACCATGAACCTGCCGGAACCAAGGTTGATGACCCTGGGCTTGAACAAACCGCTAGGCTGCCACTCCTCTGGCAGGTCATCATGTGCCCAGATCCGCATCTGATCAGGCGGCGGCTCCTCCCCTCTGACCACGTCGGAGAGGTCAGCAACACATGGGAGTTTTTCCGAGACGCCGAACCAGAGTCCAAGCTCTGGGACGTAATCCGCCTTGCCATCGAAAGGCATGAGCCAGTCGCCGGCTTTGCTCCACTCACGAGTCGCCATATGGAAGCAGTAGGTGCCATCGCCCTCTGAGCCACAGATGGAGAAGCAGATGGTGTCGCCGACGAGGGCGTGGCCGTAGACGAAGGCATTCCTGTGGTGGGTGATCCATGGGGGCAGTGGGAGGATGTCACAGTGCCAGAACCTATGAGACACGAGGGACGTGGTTATCCCCCTCCACACCAGGGCCTCGAACTGCGGGCGTACCTCTGCCTTATCTGGATGGAGGACGCTATCAATGATGTAGAGGTCACCGTTGTCTTCGCCGTCACGGAGGTGTAAGTTTGTCGGAGGGACAGAGATGGCCAGCGGCGAGTGCTTGTACCCGTGGAGGCTAGGCATTGTATCGATGTAGCTGCAGCCGTCGATGGTGTAGAAGCGTAACATGCGGTTCGCGTGGTCGGCCAAGATGACCTTGCTCTCCGAGGCCGTGGGCAAGAAGTGAAGACAACGAGGAGACCGTATGGAGTAGGAGACTTCCGGTGGCCTCACGAGCAGCTCGCTTTTTGGCGGATTGATCTTGGGTGCCGCCGCCTCTGCCGTTGCCAAGTCCGTGTTGCACATCCTTGTCCTCTTGGGCGCACAGGCCTTGGCGAGCGTCAGTGTTGGCACCAACTTGCCATGCGTGGCCGCCTCTTGTGCGGTCCGGTGAAAAAAATCCATCTTGGCGAGGTCCAAGCGGCGCAGCGAATACGCGCGTTTGCGCCCGTCAAAAAGCCCGAGGTTTAGGAACCGACGCCCGATGCCGCCGCTCATGTCTGGCGATCCGTCTCTCCTGGGAGGGTAATAAGAACAAAAATGAGATGGATTGAACTTGCTAGGTTTAGTATGATGGCTACGTACGTCCGTGCATCAAGTCAAGTTCCTATAACACTTGCATGAAGCAGGTTAAAAGATCAAACAGCACAAGACAAGATCATGTATTTGTATTGTATAGTGGAGGAATTACATACCCAGCGCGGTTGGTCGATCGATCCAAGCGCGCGTCGACGACGGCGGCTGGCTGCTTGGAGTTGGAGAGGCGGCGAGCTAGGTTTTTTCTCGACGGGTTTCTTTTACTCTAGGCTTCATCACATGGGCCTAAATATTGCTTTGCCCCCACTGGGCCAGCCCGGCTGTAGCACCGTACGTGTGTGATTGTGAATTATTTCTCAAAAACAAATTAATCAACGCGGGAATATCTGTGCGGCGGCCGAGGCGGAGGCCACAAATATATTTTTAGTCAAATATATTTGATCTGCTTCTTCATCACCAGCTTCCGCGACTCTCCAGGCACCTACTGCTTTCACCCCACGACCCACGAGTGGAGCAAGGCCGGCGACTGGCTATTGCATTCGATGGCAAGGCGGAGTATGTTTTGGAGCTCGGGCTTTTGTTCGGCATTTCCCGTGGCCTCCCCTGCGCCGTTGACCTCTCCAGCGTTGTTCGAGGGGACGACCCACTGCGAGACAAGATGCGGATTTGGGCGAACGACGATGTTCCGGACGAGTGGCATCAGTCTGGGTCATCAGCCTTGGTCCCATAGCGCACTGTCAGGGGCGGACCCAGGAAAAAAAATGAGAGGGGGCAATAATGTATGGCCATATTGATGAATTAGCAAGACAATCGGTCCTTATAAATTAAAACCTAGGTAAAATCACTTCATTGTGCATGATATAACCAAATTCATTGCCAAAAGAAATAAAAACTAAACAATTTGGAGCAAAATGACTTACATCTTGTTCCTAGTCGCAAAAGAGAATATCGACACATTGTCTAACAATCTACAAGCTGCAAGAAAAAAATTATTATCAAACAAGGGGATAATGAAAACATCGAAGGGTGCCTTTATACAAATGAAAAAGAGCTTTTAACACAATACTTTCGTTTCATCCCACGGCGATTTTCACCTCATGAATATGTTTAACTGCCACTTCATTAGGAAACAAACTAGCAATTCTATTTCTACAAAGCTAATATGTTGATTCATCTTCCCAATTGTCATTGGCTTAATCTTCCTAGGATGAGGCTAATGTCATTGTGTTGATTGGGATTGTAGTATGCAATCTTCTTCGTTTTTGATGGATGCATAGGAAGCTTGTTCAAATCAAATAGTTCAGGCATCTTAGTGGTTGTTAGTTTGTTTATGTAAAAAAAACTCTCCATTAGCTTCTCAGTCACTTTAAGTGCCAAAAGAGCAGAACGTCAAATGAATTGGCAAGGTTTCAAACGTGAGCAGTTTTAACATGCTCCTTCTTACCCCATCTTTTCACATAAGAGGTAAGAGCGTGTAATACATCTGAGCCGTTGATCTCATTAATTAATGGTCAGATTCATTCTTACCTTCTTACCTCACATGTTAAAAGAGGGCGTAAGAGGAAGCATGTTAAAATTTGCCTTCAGACATACTACATGAAGTTCAAGTGTGCTGGGAACTAGGAAAAATAGACGACCCGAATGAAAATTGCACTCTATTTTATTCAGAATCACTACTGATCTGAATGCGCAAGCAGCATAGGTAAATCGATTTAAATTGCACTCTATTTTATTCCCCTAAATTCAACTTAGGTCACTGTTCGTTAAATCATCCCCTAAATCCCCTAAATTCGACCCCAATAAGCATAAATAATCCACTGAAGATCTGATCTTTACACTTAACATGTTCACAACAGATGCTACTTTTACCGTTTACAAGTTCACAACAAAAGTAGTGGTGTTGTTTACTGTCTAACAGTGCACTAAATTGTTGTTTACTGCCAATTTGGTAGCCCAATTTGGTATACTTTGGTAGCTTAAATATAATACATGGTTCAGAATTTGAATACATTTGTATTCTCTGGCCCGCCCAACTTTTCTTTTGTAGCTCCACCACTGGTTGGAGATGCCCTAAATAGAGAAGCTTAGCTTCTCGGCAGCAACGACATGTCCCTCCTTTTGCGACTTATTTTCTGTTTTAAAGGTTTCTGAGAAGCTAGAAAAAAAAAGACTATTTTTTTGGACTTAGAAAACTTTTCCTTTTGGAGAGATATAAAAAGAAAATGCTAGAGAGAAAAAGAAAAGCAATTAAAACCGTACCACTGTGGCCACCAACCAGGTGAGCACCAATCACCATCCCCCCCTCCCCTCCCCGCCGCTCTGTCCATTGGGCGTTTTTTTTTCTTTTCAAACGACAATAATACAATACAGTTACAAGTTTTTTTTTAGAAAAGGAGGATGACCCCGGCCTCTGCATCTGGGAGATGCATGCAGCCACTTTATTGATTATTCTCGAGGACCAGCTCTCTTTATCACACAAAAAAAAAGAAAAAGAAAAAAAGAAATGGTGGGAACAATTTAGACATGATGTAGCTTGTTGGTAGCAGTACGCCACGGCACTAGTACACATACATGATGAAATGTAAGAGGATTATACTAACAGCAAAATGTATGACGGCCTTGAACTATGGATTCATCAGTGCAAAGAGGCTCCTCCATCTTCACAACAGGTTTCTTTTCCTTTGGGTGGTCGGCAAGCTTTGCGAGGAGATCTGCCTTGAGTGCTTGGTCACAGCTGGAGCCCTTGAGCAGGACTTCCTTGAGTTCACGTAGATGCTTCAGGCCAAAGAACGAGGACCCACTGCAGAATTCAACCGTCAGCTGCTCAAGCTTTTTCATCGTCTTCTCTCCAAAGGTAACTTTGGAGCTGGAACTGGAGCCGCAGGCAATCTCGAAGATCTTCATCTTCTTGAAAGAGTCTTCCTCCAGGTCATTTGTAATGATGGACACATTGAGCTCATCATTTTGAAGCTGCTTAACACGAAGACGGAGAATGCACAGACTTGGCAGCTCGCTAAGGAACTTGAGGACATCCTTGGTTGGTTTCTTTTTTCCTTCTGGTGTGAGCTGTCCCGACTGCGGGGAGACATGGTCTTCTGTCAATTTCACTATTTCCAAATCCATTTTTGTGAGCATGGTGAGCTGCTCTCTCCACTTTGGCAACCGGTCTCCAAGCCCATGCAGTTTCAGGCTCCTCAGGCTCCCCACAGGCAGCGGTAATTTTATACCATCCAAACAATCTTGATTCCTGTCCTCGAGCCACACTGACAATGATTCCAGATGGACAAGGACCGTGATCGCAAGGACAAACTTGCTGCTGTTACTCTTGTTGATGCCAGACACTCCAAGCTTGCGCAGGTGGGTCAGCTTCTTGAGATCTTCTAGGAAAGCCTTTGTTGCTGAAGCACTGACATTGACAACACCAAGCGTGTGCAGTGCTGTTAGTTTTCCGATACCCCGAGGCACCACAACACCAACCGGGCGACGAACGCCGCTGCGGTTGGACGGTTGGGGCACTGTCTTTGTTGTGGCGGCGGTGCCTGCACGGATATACTGCAAATTCTGCAGCTTGGTGATGTTCACCGGCAGGGTGACTATGGAGGTGTGTCTGACATCTAGGGTCTGGAGCTGCCTCAGACCTCCTATTGAACTCGGCAGATGGCAGATTTCACCGCATCCACGTAGCGAGAGGAACTTGAGGCGACACATCAACTTCACCATCTTCTTGAGATCACCATATTCTACTTGTGATGCACCCTCTAGATCAAGCACCCGGAGCAGCTTCATGCTCTCCGAAAACAAGAATGATTTCCATTCTCCAAACACTGTTAGTGACCGGAGCCGAGAGAAGTCGATGCTCTCAAACACAGTTTGATCCAGCTACCTCAACAATTACTTTGGGAAGTCCACCACATATTGAAGTAAGGTCTTGTCGCTCTTCCAAGTCACCCTGAGTTGATACCTATAACTCAAACAATTAAACATTCAAATAAGTCAAGTTCCAAAATCGAACAGACTGCACTTTCATCTTATTTGTTGTATATAATGCATCATCTTATATATTTAATAATTGGAGGCACCATTCGAGCAACCATGATAATACAAAAAAACACATAAAAACATTAGGAGCTAGATTCCAAGGATAGGATGGACCAAAGAATCATGTGGAGTTATATTTGTCTCCGTTAGGCCAACTCTAACCGATCCCCTATAAAATAGAGGAGGATACTGCTGAGTAAACCTTAGTGGAATGTATTTACTCCAATAAGTTTTGGTCGGTTCTGACCGATCCCCTAAATTTAGCAGAGTAAAGTGCTCAATTGGGTTATGCATTTCATCAAACAGTTGCTATGCGGTGGCGCGCTGAACCGGATCGATTCGGGCAGCATGAACAGCAGCGGCAGCAGCAGTTCGTGAGCTGCTACTAGCGAGCATGCCTCCCGCCATGAGCCCCACGGCACAGTTAACATCCGAGCCCGCATTATTCAGCTAGCCCGAGCATCCCAATGCAGGCAAACTAGAGAATAATACCTACAGGACAATCTGGAGACACCGAGGATATATGGTGTGCACCCATGTATTGTGTCCCTACCCTGGCCTGATACGAACACATGGTGGTAGATCCAAAGAGCGGTGAAATATTCATGGAAACACTGTGATTGTTCAAATGGAAGATATCTTGCATCCTCTATTCCAAAATAGTTTTCTTTTGCGAGGCTATTCTCAAATATTTGCAATCCACTACTTATTTTTCCTATCCATGCAGCCGGCAATGGAAGGTATACTGGTTGGGTGCTTGGAACGTACATATGCAGTTCATGTTCCACATTTTTGTTAGGCAATGGCATTCCATTAACCGCAATCCAAATGTTTTTCTCTTTTTATACATCATTTTGTTACATGATTCATACATATTACTGTTATTAAAATGTAAACCAAGAACACTTTTATATTTTCTTTGCATTAGTTTTAGTTATTTTGTACCACCAATTTATGCTTCTCACAGCACTGCGTGGCATCATCTAGTTTCTCTAAATATTGTTCCAAAATCAATTTTCCATGGGAAAATAATTGGAAAGTTTTATATACTATTGATATATATATGCACAAAGACATAACAGGCTTGTAACTAGACAGAAAAGAAGTCGTGTACACATTTTTTCTACAAAAACAAGAACAAATGGTGAAAAAAAAATATAGAAATGCTACTATATGATTCTTGGCAAACACAGTACTTTCCAAACTAAGACAGAAACTGCCATACTAAAGCTTTTATAAGGAGGTCATATAAATCCATTTACTCTAATACAAACCAGATAAAAATGAAAATAAAATAGCACTTTGTACTTGACAAAATATAAACGAATAATAAAAGTCTACTGTGTCAAATAATAGCGTTTAATGAATATAAGGAATGATATGAATCCTTGTACAAACATGCATAGAACGAACTTGACAGAAGGAAGTTTAATTTATGAAAAACGCACCTTCTCGAAGAGTTCAAAGGCTGTGTCAGCTTCCAGACCTTTGACATTAAATACAAACTCTCCCTTATTTCCGCGGCAATGAGTGGCAATTTCTTGTTTTGTTGTAACGGCAATGACAATATTCCGAGGATTACATCCAGTTACCAACTCAGCTTTTATGAGATCCCATTCTTTGGTGGATTGCAGTCCATCAATAACCACCAGGCATCTATTCTGTATCAGAATCTCCCGACACTCTACAATGGGGTTTCTGCTTCCCATCATACACAAGTCTGCAGTAGTTTCACTGGCTACAAGATCATCAGAACCAAGATTGGAAAGTAAGACCCGAGAGAAGTCCCATAGATTGAAAGGATGTGATACATCCACCCAACCATACTTCTGGAATAGCTTGCAGTTCAAGATTTTGTCACAAAACATGTTTTTGACGAGGGCTGATTTTCCAACGCCGGCAATTCCCCACACGGACATAGCTTGGTAGCTTTTGGCCCGTGCTGTAATTACATTTATACCAAGAACCGTCTTTTCTGACTCGCGTCCAACAAGAGGATGCTCATCTATCCACTTCCCTGCTGCTTCCTTTTTGCGGTTATCGACCATTGATTTTGTATTGTTAATGGTGGGTGCATTATTGGTTTCTATGTCTTTATCCGTATCATCTTGAGATCCCTAAAAACAAGTAGTTATGTCAGTTGATAACAAAATGAGGGCTTGATAATTGTAAAATACGTCCATACACCAAAAACAAAACTAGATTGGAAGAAGAGATAAAGATAGTGCATTGTATACGTGTTATGAGCTTTCCTTTGGTGTAGTCATAGGACAAATGGTGCATCTTTTTGTAAACACTTCAGCTCGATGAGGCACTGACTCATTTGGTTTTACGAGGGACTCTTATTTTGCTTTGATTTTCTATTTTTCATACATTTAATCCTCACAGATTAATAACATTCAAGGCCGGCCTATTTTGTAATACGTCTTGCAATTGATGAAGTCAATAATCCGAGATAACAATTCTTGATCAGTTCCATGATAAGATAAACATTAGCAGGATTATTACTTAGTCCTAAGACAAGCTTTTATTCCCTTCGTTCCTAAATATAAGTCTTTTAAGAGATTTCACTATAAACTATGCACAGAGCAAAATGAGTGAATCTATACTTTAAAAGACGTCTATATACATCCGAAAGTAGTCTTTATAGTGGAATCTCTAAAAAAGACTTACACTTAGGAATGGAGGAAATACCATTGATTGCAAACAATAGTAAAAATGTCCTGACTCTTGAAATTAATGTTTGTTAAAAATTAACTAAGCTGAGAATTTAAATAACTGATGGGGTTCTGGCTAGGCTTACCTTTGTAAAGAAGGCGTAAACAGAGTGGTCAGCTGATAGCTGGTTGAGATGCTGCACCTGGTATGGATGTCCCACGGACAAGCTTGCGACCTCGAATTGCTGGGTGGACAAGATGATGCAGCTGCCATTCATCATGTTGGGGAAAAACCTCCTGATAGCATCCCAGTCTGCCATGGTGGACAGGTCCTCCAACACAACGAGGAACCTATTGTTCATGACAAGCTGCTCGAAATCCTTGAGGGAATCTCCTCCTTGTGCGGCCTCCATCTTCATTAGGACCTGAACACCACCTACGGACTTCCCGCGCTCCTCTTTGTAAGAGGTTGCGTGGAACTGGGCCGTCAAGGACCGGACGAACACGAGGGGATCGAAAGGGTGCATCAGCTTCACCCAAGCACGACAGGCGAAGCTCTCACAGGTTTCTCTATCAACGTAGGCGTTCCAGGCAATGGATGCCAACCCAAGGCCCTCCCCACCTCCGGTGCCGGTGCCGGTGCCCCAGATGGAGATCACTCCCAGGTCTTGGTCTTTCTTGGTGAGCAGCTGGGTGAGATCCCATTGACGCCCTTTTTGGGTGGTTTTGAATGCCGCCTCGAAGAGCCTGTTGAACGCCGTCGGCGGTGCGACGGCATCGCGGGAGGAAGCCTGCTTCTCCGTGGTGGTGGTGGTGGTGGTGGCGGTGGTGGAGTTGGAGCCGGAGTCGCCGATGAGGCAGTAGCGTGTGTTCCTGCTGCTCACGTCCTCCACCCTGGCCTTGAGCCGGTCCAGCTCGTCCACCGCCTCGTCCAGCGGCAGCGGCCCCTGATCCACGCAGGGCCTGAGGAACCAGCTCACGGGCTGGATCAGGCGGAGCCACCATCTGTTCTTCTTGTCGAGGTGGACGACGAACTCGATGCAGTCCTCCACGTCGTAGGCCAGATCGCGGATCTGCCGCACCCACGTCCTCCCCACCGCATTCTCCAGGCGGTCACCGTCGGCAATTTTTAGGAAGGACTGCATCATCTGGAACTCGCCAGTGATGTACACCAGGTTACGCTGCGCGCTCTGCCGCAGCTTGGTCTCCTCCTCGATCGCCGCCTGGGCCTTGGTCAGCGCCCCTTCCACCACCGACTTGGCCATGCCAACCACAAGGTCCGCCATGGCACCCCCTCTCGCTAGCTCTCTCTCCTACCTTAATTTGTCTTCTCTTCTTGTCTAACCTAACTTGGGAGCTCACTGTTTTCAAGTTCCAATCTCATTCACTTCTCACACTTCTTCAAGGGGACAAGCACGCAGCAAATTGTACTTCATAAATTTATATGCTAGCTGTAAGATGTGTGCCATGTACATAATATAATCAATCTTGCAGTCTAGTGGATCGATGAAATGGTGCCCCACTAACATGGTTCTGATCTGCTGGCACTAATATCCTATGTTGGCGTGTATTGTCGCATGCTCACATGGTTGTAGATTTGACCAGAACTCTTCAAGCAGCATCAGACAGCGTGCTAATAAAATCATTTTCTCTGTAGACATAAAATATTAATCAGCCTGGAAAGACTGACTTGATAAAGTCACATGTTTTATCATCATTTTATGCTTTTTTTTTTGCAGGTCATTCCTGTAAACCTACAAATATACATGTATATCATTAGTAGTGATTTTTATACGGAACCTGTATGAAATTATCGCTGCAGTATTTTTTTGTATGCGGTTTTCTCTGTAAGTAATCCATTGTAGTTCTTCTCTGAACTTGCGTCCACAGACATAAGATTGATTCAATCTCCTTGAATACGAAGTTGTGGGTGTTCCAAATTTGCCACCAAACTGAGATAATAATCTCCATGTAAAAACATGCACTAATGTGTAGCTTATGTGGAGAAAATGGATCAATATTCTCGAGTCAGAAAAACCAGTCTTTTCCGATCAAGAGCTAGCGCAAATTAATAAACAATGCTGATGACCTGTCATATGATCAAGGAGGCAAAACTATTGGTACTTGTTGAATCAAGGACGCGAAGAGCCATGAAACGGCTCATTTGGACATTATTAAACAACAAATGGACAATTAGCCAAGACCTGTGAGACGACTTGCAGGTCCCAAGATATTAGTTTACCCGAACCATCATGTTCTGTTATGCTATAACTAGAGAAAGCCGTGCCATGATTGGGTCAAATAAATGGCCTATGGCATTTGAGCTGTTCTCATCCAAAATGCTTGAAGATTCGGATCATGTCATGTTCAAGCCTGGTCATAGCTCATAATTGCTAGCTAAATTAAATGGCCTTTGCTCTCAGCTCAGTAATTGATGGTACGGTCTTATGTCGGAGGAGGAAAGCCTGACTGGCTGGATATGTTTTAAGTCGTTCGGTCGTTAATTTACATATTTTGCCAATGACCTTTCATACCCAAGGAGGCAAAATTAATGGTACTTGTTGCTTCAAAGGCATGAAGAGCCAGGAAACAGCTCATTTGGACATTGCTAAACAAGCAATGGACAGTTAACTAGCCAAGACCTGTGGGACGGTTTAGGGATCCCAAGGAATTCATTTAACCAAGCCATCACGTTAAGAGCATGGTTAATAATACAGTCAGCGGTCGGCTATAAGGAGTTGCCATGTCATCTAAAGCTAACCTTATAGTCGGCATGTACAATAGTGAGTTCTAAATGTGTACTACTTTAATTTATTAATAGTTGGCCCACCTTACATCCTCACAAAACGTCTTGGGTCTCGTGTTGCAGCCGGCTACTCACCAAGAGCCCGCTTCTCTTCTCTCTCCTCTTCTCTCTCTTCCAAGTAAGCAAAGATATAATATTCTATTCCTTATAGCCCGCTTATGTCACCTTATTGTACTTGCTCTAATCAAACTTGGAGGATCGCCCGTTTCCGTCTGCTGAACGAATCCGGAACTAGAGGAAGTCCTATTGTGATAGACTAAAATAAGGGCAGTGCTCTGCGCCGGCCTAGTATTTCGGCCGGTCACATCTCATCCGTCAGATTCTGTTGTTATCCATCATCAGATCAGGCCCTTTCCATCTTTTTTTCTCTAAACAAAACGGCATTCAGTCCAAAGCAGCACCGTTGGACATCGGCGACGCTCGAGGCCGGACCTTGAAGCTCCAGCCGCCGGTCGCCGCCCCCGCCGCCGGCCGCCGTCCCCTTGAAGCATCACCAGCTCGGCGTCGGTCGTTGTCCTCGCACCATCCGTGCTCGCCGGTTCCAGCTGGACCTCGTCGCAGCACCCTACCGTCGTTCTGTAGCAATTAGCCGCCACCGTCGTAGCACCGCTGTCCCGTCAGCCGCTGCTCCCGGTGTTGCCGCTCACACCATCGTCACCATGATGGCGCCTGGTAGAAGCTTTTTTCCTTGCCGGTTGAAACTTTTTCCATGGTTCAAAGTTTTTCTTCCATGCCCATTTGTAGCTTTTCCATGGTTGAAGCTTACTCCTTTGCGGCTTGTAGCTTTTCTGCACATCGTTTGAAGCTTTTTTGCATCTGCCGTCGCCGGCCACAAGTTCGCCGTCGCTGATTGCAGCATGTCATTAGCTTTTTTTGTTGCTGGTTGTATTTTTTCGCGGTGTGGGTTGCAACTTTTCTGATCTCTCGGCTGCAGCTGTTTGTTGTCATGGGCCACCAAACTACACCGCCGATGATTGCAGCGAATAGCGACACCGGTTGTAGGAAAAAAATGATATAGTTGTAGCAAAAACTAGCTGTGTTTTCAACTCGCTTATTGGTTGTAGCAAAAAACAACCGTGGATCCAACTCTGGATTTGGCCGGTTGAAGCAAAACAAAATGCTGGTTCCAGCATCGTTGTGGGTTTGCTGGTGGTGGGCCTCTAACCCCTCGTTGGTTACCCCAAGTGGAAGGTGTAAGATGCAGTGTTGTGGAAGTTTTTTCCCTTAGCAAAGATACCAAGGATCGAATCCCCAGAGACTCCTAGGTTCAACAAGTAGGTGTCAACTGCTAACGGCGCGGATTAGCAATCAACGTGGACCTGCACACAGATACAAATAACTTTGCTCCCAACGAGTACAGAGAGGTTGTCAATCCCTCCGGCCTTGTAGTTCACAAAGGATTAAACGCAAATGATAGTAGTGATAGATAATGTTTGCAATAGTAAGTAAAAGCGAAAAGTAAATAGCGGATGTGATCAATGATGGTAATATGGACCGGAGTCTCATGATGTTCACTAGTGATGTCTCTCTCCCAAAAGACGATAAAACAGCTATGTGAGGTAAACGAATTACAGCTGGGCAATTGACAGGACCACGAACGCAAACCAATGCTGATTACATTGCAAGAAAGGTTGAGGCTCAAAGCATGGGCGGTACGCCAAATTAAGTAGACCGAAATCCATCAATATCTACTACTAATCATCCACCTTGAGATATCTATCCAGAACATCTCGCTGGTATTAAGTTGCGAGTCCCACCCATAGTGTAAACTCAAAGCAACAGACAACTGCATTAAAAGAACTTTGCGTAAAGTAAACAATCCTTGCACCCGCGGGCACAAGCACCGTTGTTTCCCCCCTTGTGGCAACAGCACATCCCCTAGACTCATGTTTCTGTCACTCAAGCTAGTCATCGAGGGGCATGAACCCACAATCGAGCATAACGTTCCCTCTTGGAGTCACTACGTATTACTTGGCCAAAGCAATAAATAACAATGGAGAACATGCAAGAATTACTTATGAACATAAATATAAAAGAGGTAGATCAAATATATTACTCAAGAACAATCTGAACATAATCTCATAATCCATCGGATCCCAGCAAACTCATCATAGCAACAGCATAAGGATTACATATGTGCCTCGATCATGTAGGGCAGCTCACGAGGACTAATTAGTGAAGCACAAGAACGGGAGGAGAACATCACATAGCTACTGGTCATGGACTCATGGTCCAAGGGAGACTACTCACAACTCATCCGGGAGGCGTCCATGGTGGTGGAGAGGCTCCCGATGGTGATCCTCCCCTCCGACAGGGTGCCGGGAAGAGTTCTCCTGGTGCTCCCGATCTTGGAAGCGGCGGCGGCGGCGAAACAGAGATGAGATCGCGAAAAAAAGTTCCCGTCCCGAGGGTTTCGAAGTACGCTCTAAATATATGCCGAAGTGGGGCACCAGACGGGGCTCGGGGGGCCCAGGCGCCCCCCCGGCGCGGCCCGGGGGGGGGGGGCGCCGCCAGGGCGCCTGGAGCCCTGGTGCCCCCCCCCCGGCTGTCCTTCGGGCGCAAGGTAGGTTCTGGAACGCTGATTTTTTATATAATTTTTCTGGATTTTTCCTGGCAGTTCTCGTAACGTGAAAACCTGAAATACAAAAACAGCCGAAAACAGAAACTGGCACCGGGGTGCACTGGATTAGTAGGTTAGTCCAAATATGATCAAAAGTGTATGGAAGTGTATGAATATCATAGCAATATCACCCAAAAGTGGCATGGAGCAAGCAGAAATTATAGATACGTTTTGGACGTATCAACATCCCCAAGCTTAATTCCTGCTCGTCCTCGAGTAGGTAAATGATAACAAGAATAATTTCTGTGGTGACATGCTATTAACCGTATAGGACTTATTCATAGTCATATGACAAAAGCTTACTGAGACAATGATTCTATAGTAATTAAGTTGCCTCATGAGAAAATCACAAATGACTGAAAGTTTTACAACATGACATTGAAGCATCAAATAGATTTGCAATGAACATGATGTGCAAATATGATAAAATGATATCTAGCTTACCCCCTTTAGTGAAGCAAAACATAAATGCAGGGGCACCTTCAAGGTTTAAGTGATGACTAGATACAATGATTTCAGAAATAAACGATATCACAATCATGCAAAAGACAATGCTACTTTGGGACAATGCACATTACACTTAAATTGACAATCACGCTCTCAGTAGTTGGTGCTTTTAAAAGAGGGTGGAGACTCAACATAAAAGTAAAAGAATGGTTATGTGCTAGAGCTTTTTATTTTGAAAACATAGAAGCAATTTTGTCAACGGTAGTAGTACTTCATATGTGTCATGCATAAGACATCCTATAAGTTGCAAGCCTCATGCATCGAATACCAATAATGCTCGCACCTTGTCCTAATTAGCTCGGATTTCCATGGGTTATCATTGCGTTACATATGTTTCAACCAAGTGTCACAAAGGGGTACCTCTATGCCACCTGTACAAAGGTCCAAGGAGATAAATCGCATTTGATTTCTCGTTTTTGATAGATCTCAACTTGAGGACATCCATACCGGGACAACATAGAAAATAGATGATGGACTCCTCTTTAACGCATAAGCATATTCTCATAAGAGATTGAGGATTAATGTCCAAGCTAAAACTTACTACTCACATTTTGCTCTCAGCTCAATAATTGATGGTAAGGTCATATGTCCAAGGAGGCAAACCTGACTGGCTGGATATGTTTTAAGTCGTTCGGTCGTTAATAGAATTTACATATTTTGCCAATGACCTTTCATATGCCCAAGGATGCAAAATTAATGGCACTTGTTGCTTCAAATTACTAGGGCCCCCGATTTTGCATGTGATAGGTGATGACTAATGAATGCAATTGACCAAGTACTGGTGGGTAGTACTACTGCTTGGTTGGGGACCTGTACCGAGAGTAATTCCCAGCCCATCTCACGCAGGACTGCTCCTTCCCAAAGAACTCTCTTCTTCATTTTCTCTTCAACTTCCAACTCAAGTGCTTAATGGCTTCAGCATACATCCCTTCCTCTTCCAGTAATCCAAGCTGCGCATGTTACTCCGTGGATTAATTCCTTCACACTTGCCGAAAATAAATCTGTTCGTCTAGTGAATCTGAACAGGTATGTTCCACCCTCAGCACGTCATCTGTTTATTCGATGTTTTCTTCTAGAATTCTCATATCCTGCCTAGTAATTTGGGTGCCCCGATTAGAGTTCCTAAGCCAGAGCCCGATCACTTGGTTTCCGACTTATCAAGAGGAACGACTAGACCTAGGACCTGAACCAGACTATCAGAGTGACACGCGCTGCAATCCCAACTAGATCAAAGGTTGTTTATCCTTCTTTTCTATGTTCTGTTTTTAATACTACTTCCAAACAGTACATAGTATTGCCTCTTAGTTTTCTTATAAGATGTAGTTCATCAAACATTTGTCCTGCCAAAATGAAATATATTATAAATTTTTGTAATATGTTTTCCTAAATTCCTTTCTTAATAATATTTTTTCCCTAATTTCCAATGCTATCGAGGGCCTAATATTTGATTTTGTACCGGGCCCCAGTTTTCTCGGGTACGGCCCTGTTAACTAGCCAAGACCTGTGGGACGGTTTAGGGATCCCAAGGAATTCATTTAACCGAGCCATCACGTTAATCAAACTTGGAGGATCGCCCGTTTCCGTCTGCTGAACGAATCCGGAACTAGAGGAAGTCCTATTGTGATATGATAGACTAAAATAAGGGCAGCGCTCTGCGCCGGCGCGCCGGCCATGTATTTCGGCCGGTCACATCTCACCCGTCAGATTCTGTTGTTATCCATCGTCAAATCAGGCCCTTTCCATCTTTTTTTCTCTAAACAAAACGGCATCCAATCCAAAGCAGCACCGCTGGACATCGGCGACGCTCGAGGCCGGACCTTGAAGCTCCCGCCGCCGGTCGCCGCCCCCGTCGCCGGCCGCCGTCCCCGCCGCCGGCCGCCGTCCCCTTGAAGCATCACCAGCTCGTCGTCGGTCGTCGTCCTTGCAGCATCCGTGCTCGCCGGTTCCAGCTGGACCTCGTCGCAGCACCCTACCGTCATTCTGTAGCAATTAGCCGCCACCGTCGTAGCACCGCCTTGCCGTCGGCCGCAGCTCCCGGTGTTGCCGCTCACACCATCGTCACCATGATGGCGCCTGGTAGAAGCTTTTTTCCTTGCCGGTTGAAGCTTTTTTCTTACCGGTTGAAACTTTTTCCATGGTTCAAAGTTTTTCTTCCACGCCCATTTGTAGCTTTTCCATGGTTGAAGCTTACTCCTTTGCGGCTTGAAGCTTTTCTGCACATCGTTTGAAGCTTTTTTGCATCTGCCGTCGCCGGCCACAAGTTCACCGTCGTTGATTGCAGCATGTCATTCCAACAGTAGTAGCTTTTTTTGTTGCTGGTTGTATTTTTTCGCGGCGTGGGTTGCAACTTTTCTGATCTCTCGGCTGCAGCTGTTTGTTATCATGGGCCACCAAACTACACCGCCGACGATTGCAGCAAATAGCGACACCGGTTGTAGCAAAAAAATGATATAGTTGTAGCAAAAACTAGCTGTGTTTTCAACTCGCTTATTGGTTGTAGCAAAAAACAACCGTGGTTCTAACTCTGGATTTGGCCGGTTGAAGCAAAACAAAATGCTGGTTCCAGCATCGTTGTGGGTTCGCTGGCGTCGCAACCTTCACTGTGGTCATCCATGGAGACTCGTCGTCGCAGCGCCCCCGGCGCGGTCCCAACACCTCCGTCGCGGCGCCCCCGGCAAGGTCCAAGCACCTCCGCCGCGGGAGCGTTTCTGCGTCATCATGCGGAGATCGAAAAAAAAGCACCTAGTGGAGCCATCTTACAACGCTTCTGGAGGTAGGGGATGATGTGCTGTAGAAAACGAGTGGCCCACGTTTGCTTGGGGGAGATAAGATAGGAGAGGTGGTGGGCCTAAGAGCATCTCCAGCCGTTGGCCCCCGAGGGGGCGCCTAAAAGCGCCGCCTGGGGGTGTGCCGGCGCAAAAATTGGGCCTGGGGGCGAGTTGGTCCCCAGCCGCCGGCCCCAGAGCCGCCCCCAGGCGCGTATAAATAAAAATATAGCACCGTTCGGCGAAGTTCGGCTAAAAACACGTTCAATTTCGGCCAAACACGATAAATTTCGGCGAAATTCACGGATTTTCATTACATTAACCTAATCTAAAAAAAACTGGCTGAAGTTGTCGCCGCCATCGTCATCGTCGGCTTTCTCCTCCTTGACACGGGTGCCCCTGCTGGACCCCTGCCCGGCGTCGCCATGGCGGACTGGTGGCGGCGCGTTGTCGTCGTCGCCGTCACTGTCGTATATGATGATGACTCCGCCTTCGTCGTGGCCGCGTCGGCGCTCCGCGAAGCGGCACAGGGCGGCGCACTAGCGCTCCTTCTCCTTCTCCCGCCGCTCCTTCTCCATCGCAATGGAGTCCAGGCGCGCCCATTCCAGGGCCGCGTCATCGTCGTCGAGCTCCGTCTTCACCGGGGTGGCAAGCTCCTTCTTAACCGGCGCCAGCCCCGGCTCCGTCTTCAGCGGCGTGAGCCTCGGCTCCGTCTTTGGCTTGACGAAGCGCGGAGGAGCCGATGAGGAGGCGCGCCGGCCGCCCTCGTTGATGACGATGCCGGCGCTGCGAGTGCGCTGGCCGAGCGGTGTCTCCGCCGCGGGCTCGGCCTTGACGCCGAGCAGCGCTGGAGTTCCGGAGGAGTGAGAAGAAGAGTGCGAGGAGGAAGACGAGGAGGAGCCGAGCCTCCTTGGCGCCCATGGCCCGGCGTGTCGGTGCTGCGACGGGGCGGCCCTCCTCGCCGGGTACGTCAATGGCGGGTCGTTGCCGCCGTCGAGGTACGTCAGCACGCCCTCCAGCGTGCGGCCGGGGACGCCCCACCACCGGCGCGCCGTTGGTGGATGCCAGACGCTGCTGCTGGCGGCGCTCGAAGTACGCCGCCCATGCCGCGTGGTTGTCGGCGGCGTACTGGGGGAGGGAGAGATCGGCGTCGGTCAGGGAGGCGCGCACGACCTCGACCTCCTCGGCGAAGTACTTGGGCTTCGCCACGGCGTCGGGCAACGGGGGAAAGGGCACTCCCCCGTCGCTGAGTCGCCACCCCGTCGGCCCGGCGCGCATGTCCGGCGGCGCCGGGATGTTCGCCTGGAACAGGAGCCAGGATTCCTGTTCGCGGAGCGAACGACGGCCGAAGCCGTTGGCCTCCGCCTCGTCTCCGGGGAAACGTTCTGCCATGGGGACGGGCTCGGGAGAGGTAGAGAGGGAGAGAGAGGGGCTGGGCGGCGGCGCTCGGGAGAGGTAGATGGAGAGGGAGGGGCTGGGCGGCGGCGAGGGGCGATGCTGGTGTGGGCACAGGCAAGTGAGACCGCCGGCTTTATAGTCGCTCCGCGCCCGTGTGTACGCGTGCGAGGGAGGGGAGGCGTCGGCGCGCCGTCCCGTGACGCGCCGCCCTTGAGGAATCAATGGCAAGGCTGACCGGCGGCAGCCTTGCCATTGATTCCCCGCGAGAACCGAGGCAGTTGGGGGAAGACGAGCCGCCGTGTCGCTGACGCGGCTGGCCCGCGGCTTTTTCGCGCCAAAACAGTTCGCCCCGGCGCCCCCGGGCGCACCCCCAGTGCGCCGGGTTCGGCCTGGGTCCGTCGGCGCTGTTTTCAGCCCAGGCCGGCGAAAATCGGGCTCCTGGGGGCGCGACTAGACGTTTTTTCGGCGCCGGCTTGAAAAAATCGCCTCGGGAGGCCTTCCTGGGGGCACGGCTGGAGATGCCCTAAGAAAATCACGCGTGGGTAGTTGAACGTGGGCGAAAAAGGTGCATCGTTCGATCGCGTGTAAAGGTGTGCATGCATCCGGCGGAGCGTTCGGCCGGCGCGCCGAACGCAAACGTTTCCCCTAAAATAAATGGGCTATGACATGTTAGTTGTTGCTTATGCAGAGTGGCTGGGACGAAAAAACACGGAACGGACAAACCTATCGCTCCCGTATCGCTCGAGGGTGACACCGGGGCGCCTCCAACCCTAGCCGCCCGGATCCCATCTGTCACCACTCCTTCGCCGCCGCCGCCGGCAGCCGTCGCCGGCTCGGATGACCGGATGGGCGCAACTCCTTCCTCTTCCTCTCCAACATCCATGGATCTGATCAGTCAATCTTGGTGGTTCTTCATCTCGTTCTCACGGGCCTGGTGCTTGGGGCGCCGCCAGTGCTGATCCGCTGCTAGGGTGCCCTTACGCTGCCGCTCTGGGAGAGGCGACCGGAGCTCCACCACCTCATCGATCTGCCCCAACACTACCTGCCCGTCCACGTGCTCGCGCTAGGCCTCCGCTGGTGGTGGGTGTGCTGCACTTGGCTCCCACGGTGCTGCCGGCAATGGGCCGACCTTCCGCACATGCGGTGGCCGCCGGCGGGGCTACGGTCCGCGACATTGTGGTGGTGATCTAGATTCGATCGGCCGGATGGTGGTGACTGCAAAATGCAGGGACTTCCTATGGCTCCATGACGGTGGTGATCAACAAAAGATTTCGGTGGTTGATTTCGGCGGTGAGATACAAATTATGGACGATGACTTGATGCAAAGGAATGGTTGTACAGTGGCGGCGATCACATCGCACGTAGCCGCTGAGATTGTGGAAAAGTGGTGGCGACAACACATGGGTGGTTTCGATGGTGGTGCTACTCGAGCACCTGGTTTTGAGCTTCGGGGTGAAATCCTAGGTTGTTATGCCTGGCAATGGTGATGTCTTTTTTACGTTGTTACCTTGTTGAAGGCATTGCTCGAGTATGCTCAGACTGCTTCTTCAGGGTGAAAACCTAGATTCTGACCACTTCAGGACGAGAGTTGTCGAAACGAAGGCGCTCAAAACCCGGAGATGGCCAAAAGGATGCAGCACCATGCATTGGTCAAGGATAGGAGTCTCCAAAGCCCATCAGTGGCACCGAGAAAGGGACCCCCGACACCCTCGCACCAGCGGCTGGAGACCTCCACACCTGGACCCAAGCAGGCTGCCGAAGATGAGACTAGACCAATACAGTTCACCGTCGAACCACAACCTGCTCCACCACCACTTGAGCACTCCCCGGACGCCGCCTTCAGGAAGGATCACGCCACCAAGGTGCCGTCGTTGCCATGAACTAAGGAACCAAGGCTTTCACCTGAGCTGCTGGGTGGGGTGGGAGATACAGAAAGCTCACCGAAGCCTTCAGTAAGGGGAACGACGCCCAAAGGCGACGTCTTCGGTGTGGCCGCCGCGCCGGCCAGGGGTTTCCCCCCAGATCCGCACCCAACCAGCAGATCTGCACATCCGCCATCCAGAACCATGACCGAAGCCACCAGGGACAGGGAAGGCATGGATCAGAGCAGATCGAGATTGAGGGCGACGATTCTCCAAGGGACAATCAACCAGCGGGAGGCCTCTGCAGCCGCCGAGGCCCACCGCCTTCGCGCCGCCCGCGCGACTAGTGAGGCGGCCCACCTGCAGCCTACGGCGCTGCCTGCCGCACAGGCCACGCCGTTAGCCGCCGCCCCGGCAGTCGAGGCTCTCCACGCAGGGCGGAGCTGCCGAGGTCTCCGCCGCCACCTTCATGGGTGCCGACTGGCCGCGCCGATGGCCACCTCTGGCGGCGGCGGAGGGAGGGAGGGGATTGTAGGGGAACGCAGCAGAAAACAAAAATTTCCGACCTACGCACCAGCCCAGGACCACTATGAAGACTGCATACAAGGTTTGATCTGTTTCGTTACCGACTCGTAGCGCAGCGGAAGTAGAGTCGATGACGATCGTTGGTGCAGATCCCCGCAGCTAGGATTTACAACCTCCCAACCGCGAGGATGTATACCCTCATCTTCTCCTCGGACAGCCCTCCGGGAGACGGTCGAACAGTCCCCCGGATGGTGTCGCGGACAGCGCTTCGGGAGGACCTTCGAAACTCGAACGGTCACTCGGACAGCCCTTCGGGAGGACCTTCGAAACTCGGACGGTCACACGGACAGCCCTTCGGGAGGCACTCACGAACTAAGACCGAAACTACGATCTCTCTACAGAGTGGCACACATACGGTCTCATCTATCCGGCAGGGCTTCGCCGTCCAGAACTAGTTCCTGCCGGAACCCAGACAGCCTTTCGGCACTACGAAACTATTTCGTGGGAGGGAGAGAGAATGCCAGATCATGCATGGCTTGTGTATGAGAGCAAGGGATGAGTGTGGAGGGCTGCCCCTCCACCTCTATTTATAGGCCAAGGCAAGGGTGGGGTGGTGGAGGAAATACCAAACTACCCATGCTACATGTCCAACATGGAAGGGTAAAAAGGTAACACAAGGGGGGCACCAAGGGGACACTCCCATGGCAGCCCAACACCTTGTCCCCCCATGGGGGGGGCCCCCCCCAACAAGCCACCAACATGTCTCCATGAAACATGCATGCTCCCTAGACAAAAAGCCACCAAACATGCAACCCCCGATTCGTGGGATCTTGTCCCCTCGCGCTGAGACAAGATGTTTTCCGCGAAACTTTTTTCTGAAAAATTCCAGAAGGTCCCAGAACATTTCCGGTACCCTCTAAAATTATTCTGGGCATGATCCGAAACATTTTCGGTGCTGTGGTTTTTATCAGCGGAAAGCATTAACAGCGGTTACGGCAGTTTCGGAACATTTCCGGTTTTTCTCTCTGAAAATTCCCAGACCAATTCTGGCACCCTCTGATAATTTCCATGCGGTGCCGAAACCCTTTTTGACCTAATAATATATTCCGAAACATATTTTCGGTTTTACCGAAACTCTTTCGGTGTTCTCTCTCCGGAACTCTTCCGTTGTCTCCGAAACTTTTTCGGTGATTTTCTCTCAGACTCACTGTCTAGTATTCAGCAGATAGATGACCCTTAAGCGTGTGACCCTATAGGTTCGGTGAAGTATAGACATGACCGGAACACCTTCCGATCAATGATCAGCATCGGAGCCGTGGACACCCATATTGACCCCCTATACCCACACGAATGAATATTCGAGTGAACCTCCAGTTGCTGTGTGCTATTCCTTTTGCTTCGCGATATGTCACAAACACCCGAGGTGAGATTTATTGCATCCCCGTGGGCAAACACTTTGTCCACTATGCAAGTTACCTCGTTACCGGTTTTGTTCTCTTTTCTCGTTTTCGCGTTCCGGCATCCCAGTGATCAATTCACCCTGTGTCTGGCCAGACGTTGATGGATACCGTTACATCGAGAGGGCCCGAGTATATCTCTCCATCGTCGGAGGAGCAAATCCCAATCTTGAGCTATCTCGTTACGTGCCATACTTTTCCATGAACCCGTAAGCCGCCGTAATAGCCACCCATTTACGGATGACGTTTAACAAACCCCAAAGTTCATGAAGCAAGCATGAAGAAACTCGATACTCTCATGGTCTAAGGAATTATGCAAACATTAACTTCCTGTGTTATTAACCATAAACTTGTGACGAATGTATCTCATAGCATAACATCAATTCGGGTCGATTCAACACAAATGTTCCTATAACATTGTGCCCTCAAAATTGCTGGCACAGTCATGCCCATGATTGGGAAAACATAATCATCATGCAACACTTGAGCTAGTCTTAGAGGCATGACTAGGAATACTTTTTATCGTTTATTATTCCACACGTGCACATGGGTTTTCCCCAGAGCCTTTATGGATATACGGGCTCGGGAACCACAGCAGTTATAGCATGGAACATAAACCTAATTATGAACAGAGAGATAATTTATAACATTTGTTATTGCCTCTAGGGCATATCTCCTACAGACTCCCACTTGCACTAGA
>LR738715.1:896160626-896176398 GCA_902687465.1 Secale cereale
GGTAGGATAGGTTCATTTTTTATTTGACACTAGAAAAACCCCAGTGGTGCATCTTTTCACCTACCATTAAGTTTTGATCATTTCAAGAGTAGACCATCGAAAATAATTAAGCATTTTTCTAGAGATTACATATTCTAATGCAAACATCTCAATCATAGCTTACTGAATTCACGGCGGATGATAGTTAGAATGTCAGTTGGCCACATCTTAAGAAAACCCATGCGCACTCGACCTACTAAGAAATTGGCCATCAAGTTATGTGTATTATTTGCAATTTAATCTTCCTTCCCCATCTTACCACAATTTATTATAATAGTTATTTTCTTCTTACCCCTACAAGAAGTGTGAAATTAACTTTTGTAGTGCATGGATTAATTACCGCAGTTAACTTCGTATACTTTCTATCACAAAATTGTTTTCGTATAATTTGCATATAGTGTGTGCACTATGTTACTTTACTACCTTATTTAGCTGCTAGTTTGAACTTTTTCGTTGATGTGATGGCCTAAAGGGTGAACCTCAAGATATGAGATGATATGTACGCATATGCATTCGTCTTGAGGTGTTTAGTAATACCATGTATAAGAAATATAAAGCTTTTTCTAGCACTTTGAGGAATGAAATAATTCATAAGAAGACAAGTGATATTTGGGAAATGGATACAATCCATATAATACAGAAAAGGTCTAGACTTATACCTTTGCAACTTAATGAAATTAACTTTTCATAATAAAGAGCATGTGCGTGTCTAAAGGAAATTTCATACCTCCTAGTTCATTGGTAGCTAAAGGTTACTGAGCTTGTTCACAATGTACTGAATGGTAGGTCTGTTCTTCTGATCAATCTCCACACATTTTAGAGCAATATCAATGCAGGCTTCTACTTGATTGAGTTCATCTTCTTCTAACTCGTACTCGGACATTATTGTCTCTAGTTTCCATTTTTCTTTTACCTGGATATTTTATCAAATTATCCTCCGTGGCAATGTAATATATAGCGATTATAGAAGAGTATTATCAATTTTAATCTTTAAATAATGAAGTGATGTCTATTCTTACTTCATCAATATATTTCCTTGCATGCTTCTGGTCAGTGCTGGAACTATTCTTCTCTCTTGTGGAGATCTCTAATATGACCAGGCCTAAACTATATATGTCGGAGCGGGCTGAGATTTCACCGTTATATAAATACTCTGGGGCCATGTATCCACTGATGGCATGAACAAATAAAAATTAATCAGCATTACTGTAGATGTAAAAATAAAGTGTACCTCAAATTACAGGAACAAGACAGTTGATATATTATTATAATGGGAGCGAAGCTTACACAGATCCCACAACACTTCGTGTATTCATTCGGGTTTGTTCTTGGCCAAATATTCTGGAGAATCCAAAGTCGGCAATCTTCGGTGTCATGTTGCCATCCAGCAATATATTTTGAGGCTTGAGACCCAAGTGGAGAACAGGACTAGGTAAGGTATGCAGAAAATGTATACCTTGACAAATCCCCTTTATTATCTTGAAGCGTATGTCCCATTCAATGCTACTAAATTCACCTAAAGTAACATACCATAGATTCTTTTAATGGATTCAAATGGTAAATATTTTTTGGAATAAGAATGACAAATTCGTTTTGGAAGTGAAGAACCTCCGCCAAGGCAACAACAAAAAATATCTTGGGAAGTGAACAACCTCCACCAAAACAACAAGATTCTTCTATTGATAATGGGTGATGTTATCTCTTGTTGCACATTGTTATATGAAGTTAAGGAAACTTATACCAAGCAATGTTAAAATACCAAACCACGTAAAAATTGAGAAGCTTTGAAAATAAAGGGCTGGGATAGTGAAATTTATGACATACCAACAAGACTCTTGTCCAGGCCCCCCTTAGGCAAGTATTCATAACAGAGTAAAGTTTCAGTAATTTCTGCAATAATGTGTCTTCCATTGCTCTGCACCAATCTGTTTTGTGCTTCCCGGCAGAAGGCTACCAACTTCACAACATTTTCATGTTCGAGCACCATAATATTTTGAACCTCATTGTCAAATATTGTTTCACGTGGCACAGGGGAATTTTCTGCGAGTTTCTTCACAGCAATCAATTCACCACTATCGAGAATCCCCTGTTTAATGGCACATAAAGTTAATTTATATTAGAACAATGTTTTTGTCAACCTCTGAATAGAAGGAGAAAGATTTGGTAAAATCGTACCTTATAAACTTCCCCAAAGGCACCTTCACCAAGCTGTAGCTCCTTGGAGAAGTTGCTCGTAATTTTCTTCAGAAAGTCTAATGGTACTTTGTTCGGTAAGGTCTCTAGGGTTACACCTTGGGTGGCCATTGCTGATACAGTAAGAAGTTAATGATGTGAGAAAGAACTTCCATTTTACCAAAGCATGTAATTTGCCGAACAACATCAGACTAAGTATGTACAAGGACGGTGAATCTGAAAATAATTTAGCAGTTTGTCGAGTGCAACTCACCTTGGAGACGAACAATTGGCCAGGGATCCACGCTGGGATAAGAACACCAAGAGGGGGTGTGCTTAAGATCTGGGATCGATGGATTCCTGCTGCCAGTGCCTCTTGGTATATATAAAGCAAACCAAGGAGATATTTATGATCAGTTGACTTGACTCCTACTCATCCTCATCTATCGACGCGGTTTAGTCTGAGTAACGTGCATGTTATTTCACCTTGGACTCTCCCTGGTCTGTAGATGCGATCTGGTATTATTTTTTTGTTTTTATCTGGTGGACACCAGATGCAGCACCACAAGCTGACAACTTGTGTCAGATGCATGAACTTAATTACTCCCTCTGTTCACTTTTGTAAGTCCTTTAGGATAGCTGAAATTAAACTGTATTAGGTGTTGTCTTAAATGTCTAAAAGGTCTTACAAAAGTGAACGGAGGGAGTATATGACATTTGCAGGAGGCAAAGCCCACTAATAATTACACCCTCAATCCCACAATATAAGACCATCTTTCAAGCTATGTTAGATGAGCTTGAAATATATATATATGAGCTTGGCATAGTCTTCATAAAAACTCACTCATGGTGCGCTTTCTTCTTTCTTATTTAGATATTTTTGTTGCTTTCTGTGTATGCTTGTGATTGACGGTTATTAAAACAAAAAGACAAGTTAATTAAAATGGTTTGCTCTTGAACTTTGTGTCAGGTTCATTTGTGTAGTACATATCACGTTCACGGCTAGCAGGCATCTATATTCTGTGTCATGGCCGGCCTAAATCCATACTTTCAAGCTAGCAGACGTCTAGGTCACTGTATTCTCACATCATGGATTATATATCACTGTATTATTTTTGAGGATATGAAGGTTTCGTGCTCATGGGAGAATAATTACCAGCATGATGATTTCGTACTGGTGCAGCAATTAAAACTGTTAGAGTTGTGTCGAATATTGTGTACAAGGTAGGTTACAGTTGGACTCTGAGTAATATTGTGTTTAGATAGGATATGGAGTCGTGTCCTAGTAGGACACTTGTATCCTAGGCCTCTCTTATATAGCAAGGGTAGACACACGATGTAACCTATGCCAACATAATAGCACAGGCGCGCAAGGGGGAGCCGGCGGCATGTGCCGGCGCCCGGGTGGCCGGTGTGCGGTATTGTGACGGTGTCACGGGGAGGAGAGCCCGTAGTCAAGCCCCGGGGATGTAGCCATATCGGTGAACCTCGTTAACAAATCTCGGTGTCGTGCTCGTGTGATTGCTTGGTCCTCGGATGATCAACGGTATGCCTCGGATTTATTTTAACAAGTGGTATCATGAGCTAGGCTGTTCAGAGGTCGTGGATTGTTGATTCGGAGGAATACGTGTGCGACGGCTCGACGTGCTGCGATCTTGGATTGATCGGGCGAGCGTAGAGGCAGCGGCGGCGACGCGTCACGCAGGGCAGGCAGGCAAGCAGCAGGTCGATCGATCTATCGGCGGGCGCAGGCTGCGGAGGCCCAAAGGCGCGTGCTGGGCACCGGCCCAGCTGGCAGAAGCCGCAAGGCTGCGGACGGCGAGACACGGAGCAAGCGGCGGACCGTGCTGGATCCGGTCGCGTACAGCAGGCGAGCAGAGAACGAAGGTTTGTTTTGAGAAAAAAAAGGAGGACCGAGTCCTCATGTGCCACGGAGGCAGCAGATCAATTGGCGTAGAGAAATATCCACTGACGTGCATCCATCGGAAGGCTTTGGCAGTAAGTACAAGGGGTGTGAGGACCAAGGTAATTCTTGGTTGGTTTTTGCAATTAGTACAAGGGGTGTACCTCATCAGGTTTTGCTTGTGTACTTGGGGCATCGTGGTGGAGCTCGGTTAATTTTTCATAAGGTCAGCTATACGAAGAATCATGGCACCAACGGGTACCAGGTTTGAGGTGGAGAAGTTCACGGAACTGATGACCTTAGGTTATGGCAGACAAGGATGGAAAATTTGTTGGCACAACAAGGATGCTTGATGCCGTTGCGGGAAGTCATGTCAGCTAAGATGAAAGTATCATGTGATGGATGAGAATTCGCGGAAGATGATTTGGGAGCCTCGAGCGTGTCATACAGTCGAACGAGTTCGGCTGGGTCGGACTAGATAGTCTGATGGATCGACGTAAGTCGGTTGGTACAGAAGACGGTGGTGGATCGGCGACGATGACATTGGAGCGTGATGCTGATGGTGACCGACTTCTGGGGCATGGAAACACGTAGCGCAGGCCTGAGGGCTTGTGTGACTTCGACAAGACTATGGCGCGGGGTTGATTCAAGACGGTGCACATGAGAGCTTGAAGTCGACGGGGCGCGGGGTGGACTGATCACCTACCATGGAGTCATGTTGAAGGTGGAGCTGGATTGAGGGGCTGCGGTGTAAGGATCCAGAGAATCGAAGCCTATTTCAGCGGGAAAAGCGAGTGACATGCAGTTCGGACTGGAGTCCAGTGGTCTGATGGAAGCGTGAAACTCGTCATCAGTCGATGATGATCGATGGTACTCTGCAGTGGGGGTTGAGTAGTGTGGTTTCGCGACCCTTGAGACTCGACCGGGACAGCGGAGGCTCGACGCGGTAATAGCGGCGAGGCGTGCGGTATGCACGGACATGGAGACGGGCCAGGGCTCTGGTGGTCATACATGTGGTGAGACAACTGTGAATTTGACTCGGGAAGACTACAAGCAATGGTGAAATTCCTTCAAGTTTCAGACAGGCGGTCAAGAAAGGAGCGGTGATGTTGAGTTCAGGTAACTCTTATGTGTGACACCCAATATATGAGTTGTTCACTTTCACGCAGGTCTGTGATCAGTGTGTGATGGTGTTGGACTGATACTCTGGAAGTTGGGAGCGCTAACTAGAGTAATGTGGAACTTAATTTTGCTTGAGTATTGACTGTGGTCAAGAAAAGAAGGGACTACAAGTTGCAGGTGGAGTCGCATGGAGTCTTTGGAGTAGCAGCGGTACTCATGGGATAAGCTCAAGTCCAATGTACATGGAAGTTTGACGCATTGACGAATTCAAGGTGGTGGAGAATATTCGCCAAGGTGGAGTTTGTTAGAGTTGTGTCGAATATTGTGTACAAGGTAGGTTACAGTTGGACTCTGAGTAATATTGTGTTTAGATAGGATATGGAGTCGTGTCCTAGTAGGACACTTGTATCCTAGGCCTCTCTTATATAGCAAGGGTAGACACACGATGTAACCTATGCCAACATAATAGCACAGGCGCGCAAGGGGGAGCCGGCGGCATGTGCCGGCGCCCGGGTGGCCGGTGTGCGGTATTGTGACGGTGTCACGGGGAGGAGAGCCCGTAGTCAAGCCCCGGGGATGTAGCCATATCGGTGAACCTCGTTAACAAATCTCGGTGTCGTGCTCGTGTGATTGCTTGGTCCTCGGATGATCAACGGTATGCCTCGGATTTATTTTAACAAAAACATCCTAATTCATTGATTAGGGCAGTCCAGCATTAAATAATCATGAACTTGTCATCATCAAAAACTAGGCATCCCAAAAAAGAAATATGTTGCGATGTGATCGAGGAGTCAAGTGGATATATAAACTACGTATATATAGCTCGTAGTACCTTGGCTCTTCCGGGTTTAGTTGAGGCATCGCTATAATTGCCCACTTGATACGACATTGTCTCCGGTGGTCTGTTAAGTAGATAATGATCAGCCGTCCAAGTTGATTTGTTATGACTCTGGGCACAGATGGCTAGCATGGTATAGTCTTCATGAAAACTCGGTTTTTTTACAAAGTGAGGTGTTCGAGGAAGCAGGCCATGCATAATAAAGCTGCAGCTCTGCTAGTCACGGTAGCATCTTCAGAGACATTTGCAGAAGCTGTTCTCACCGCATACAAAAAATTAGCAATATAACTAAAAAAATGATTGCAAAAGTCTAAAATATTTAGTTAGGATGGTAGATCAATCCCCTCTAGAATTGATAGAAAAATGACAACTAGATTAACCAGCAAACCCGTTAATCTGAAGCAGCTGGGTTCACGCTTCTTGATTAGCACCCAGCTGGGGGGAGACTTCACATGCAACAACTACAAAGATACTCCTTCCGTTTCTAAATACAAGTCTTTTTTCAGAGATTTCAATAAGAACTATATACGGATATATATAAACATATTTTAGAGTGTAGATTCACTCATTTCACTCGGTATGTTGTCCGCATTGGAATCCCTAAGAAGACTTATATTTAGGAATGGAGGGAGTATATTTTTCTTTGGGTGAAACTACAAATAGCTAAGGGAGATTAAGTAGCGGAGGTTGCGGAATGTTTTATATACAGACCGGCCAATAGTCAAGAATTATTTTCAGGATAAACTAATTGGTTGGTGTCAGTTGAAGTTAATGGTACTCCTCCATATTAATCTGCAAGGCTCAACAAAAAGATTTCATATCTTGACTAGCCTCAATCCATGGCTATATTCAAGCAGGTGTCCTGTCACAGCTGATCTTGTATTTATTTTCAGATGTTATTTACATGGTTCTAAAAAAATGTTGGCACGGAGGGAAAATCTTGATTAGCAATTGTTTATAGGGATGGCACCCGCAGGGTATGGATAAGGTTGAAGCCACCTCATACCCTTACCCAGCCCTCCTGAGCTTATCTGTCACCCTTACCCATACCCGTCAACGGGTACAGTTTTTTCCCATACCCGTTACCCGACAGGGTAGATGGGTAATCGCGAATAAAATTACCCATGTTTGCACGAAATCAATTTGAACAACTCACAGTCATGAACAAAAATATATAATCAAAATTTACAATGACACATACTTAAGCAACAACACATCATAAACAACAACACATTTAATAAAAGAATCACTTTGTCGTAAATAACAACACATCAAAATAGCGTCACATAGTTCACAATCATGACAAAGTGTAGACTATAGAGATAATTTTGAATTCATATAGATTTTATATGGGTACATAGGTATGTGGGTATGGGTTATACGATCCCATACCCGTGCCCGTTCTACCCGATGGGTTTCAGATTTCCCTATTTACATACCAATGGGTAACTTTTTGTCCCATACCCTTACCCTAACAGGATTTTTGCCCGCATGGTACGTGGGTAATGGGTACGCTTCATTTACTTAGCTCCATCAAAAGATCTTCACAAACTGCTAGCTAGGAGTTAAATGCGCAGACCACCACTTTATGATTCATGACATTTCGCACCGAACCGAAAATTTGACAGTGGCAAAAAGCACGGATGAAAACTGCTAAGAGCATCTCCAGCCGTTGCCTCCCCCCAGGAGGCTTAAAGTCGTCGTCTGGGGGCGAGCCAATGCTAAATTGGCGCTGGGGGCGATTTGATTCCCAACCGCCACCCCCAAATGACCTTTTAAAAAAAAATAGAAAACATTCGTCCAACTTTCAGCAAACACAACATACATTCAACGACATTTAGGCGTTCCATGGGTTTTTATATATAGAAGACATGAAATGAAATAAAATAAAATACTAATGAGTGCCTAGAGGCCAAAGATCTGTGGCTGAACACGGTGTAGTCGCCGTCGCCGCCGCCGTCGTCGTGCTCCTTCTTCACCCTGCTGCTGGACCCCTGGCCGTGGTCGCCCTACCGGGCTGGTTTGGCCGGCGGCAGTGCGTCGTCATCGCTATCCTCGAGCACGATGACACCTCCCTCCTTGCGGCCACGGCGTCGCGCGGCGATCTCCTCCAGGGCGCAGCGTTGGCGGTCCATCTCTAGCCGAGCCCAGTCTTCTCGCGCCCACTTCAAAGCGGCCTCCTCGTCGATCGGCTCGCTCTTCATGGCTGCGATTCCAGGCTCGCTCTTCACGGCGGCGAGCCCAGGCTCCATCTTCGACTTGACGAGGCGGGGCGGGGCCGAGGAGGAGGCGCGGCCGCCCTCATTGATGACAATGCCGGCGCTGCGGGTGCGCCTCCCGAGCGGCGTTTCCGCGGGCTCCGCCTTGACAGAGACGAGCGCCGGCGACCCGGTGGAGTGGGAGGAGGACGACAAACGACAAACCGCCTCAGCATCCTCCTCGGCAGCCACAAACCGTCGGTCCGGACACCACTATGGTGGACGACTGGGGCCGTCGGGTACTCGAGTGGCGGATCATTGCCGCCCTCGAGGTGCTCGAGGTCGGCGTGGAGCGTGCTACCAGGGGTACCCCACCAAAGGCAGCTGTCGTTGTTGCTGCGCCCCCGCACCACCAGTGCATTGTTGGTGGAGGCGAGCCGCTCCGCATGTCGGCGTTGGATTGCCGACGTCGTACTCCGGCCGTGCCCGATCCTCCTCCAACAGGGAGGCCCGCACGCGCTCGATCTCGGCCTAGAAGTAGGGAGGGTGCTCGACGACGGGCAGAGGTGGGACAGGTACGCCCTCGGCGCTGAGCCTCCACCGTCCCGGCACGCGCACGTCGGGAGGCACGGGGTAGTTCGCCTCGTAGAGGAGGTGCGCTTCCCACTCATGCAGAGAAAGGCGGCCGAAGCCGTTGGCCGCCGCCGCGTCGCCGGGGAACCGTTCGGCCATTTCTTGATGGGGAGGGAGGGAAAGAGAGGTCGGCGGCGGCGAGAGAGGAGGCTGTGAGCGGGTGCTTTCACCGGCGAGGAGGGGGTGGCTTTTATAGCGGCGATGGGAGGGGGGGCGTGTGTCGCTGACTCGGTGGACCCGCCATTCTTTCGCGCCAAAAATGATTGCCCCGACGCCTCCTGGCGCCGCCCAGCGCGCCGGGTTCGACCTGGGTCTGCCGGCGTCAGTTTCGGGCCAAACCTACGCAAAATGAGCTCCTGGGGGCGTGACCGTGCCTTTTTTCGGCGCCGGCGACAAAAAAGGGGCCTGGGGCGGCTTGTTGGGGGCGCGGCTAGAGACGCTCTAAGTGTTTTGCTGACGTCACTAAATTGGCAAGACCTACCGGTCAGGCTGAGTTGGCAGAAAAAGAGTGCCACGTAGGCAGATTGACTTGGTCGTCTTCTTATTTCTCCTCCCTCTCTATACTTGGCATTTCATCAAACATTACATGTGCTGCTGCTGCAGCAGCGGGGCACACACCCGATTCCGGTGCCCACCATCGTCATCTCCCGCCTTCCCTGTAGGACCCGAGGATCCACGAACTATCACAAAACACGAGACTCGCAATTTGGCGGGCGTCGAACGCTCACCACGGGGCGACGAACGTCGTGTACTCTTCTCTATATTCAACACAAACTGTTACAACTGGCGCATGCTACACTCCACTGGAACCACGCCAGGAGGTGCCGTCGGACCCGGCCAGGCTACAGGGCCCGACGGTGGTCGCGGTGCCCCCGGAGATGCCGCGCTGGGCGTGGTGGCCAGGGAAGCCCAAGACATGTGCGAGGCACGTCCAGCAAGGTGCCTGCAAGTTATTCAACAACTCCAGAACCTTTTTCACATGTCATCGGCTATGCACTCTTCAGTTAGACATGACAGATTAGACATCTTAAACAAGTGGGAGTTTTTGAAATGTTTTGTTGCTTCAACTAATCTATACTCCATCCATTTCAAAATAAGTGACTCAACTTTATACTATTAGAAATATATCGGACTGACTTGAAGACTTGATCGGTATACGAAGTCTTTCCTTTCAGTCGGTATTGTCACCACTCACCAGCCCGTAACATGGCCTTTGCTACCATCTAGCTTAAGGACAGAGTAAAGTTGATTGATTAAAGCCTTGCACTGCCATATGTAAGAGACAAGACAGCTGTGTGGCATCAGAACGTGGAATGACGTGCAATGCATATACTATACAGGTTTATATAAGGTAGAAAAGGACAGAGAGTAGACTTCAAACTAGTAAAAGGGTAATACTAATAGCTATGGATCGGATCAAGTTGACCAAACTAAAGCAATAATGACATCTTGCAACTTGCAACTCTCAGATCTCTTGACTCGACCCTTCTCCCTTCAGCGCTAAAGGGCCGAAATAGGCACGCAGGTAAAATGACATATAAGGACAGAAATTTCTGTGTGGTGTCTCTGTTCTAGGTTTCTAGCCGGCATCATGCAGGTAAAATGACATGCATGATTATATCATATACGTTTCATTATACTACTCCCTCCGTCCCAAAATAAGTGACTTAACCTTAGTACAACTTTGTACTAGAGTTAGTAGTTAGTACAAAGTTGAGACACTTATTTTGGGACGAAGGGAGTATTAGTCTGTTGAGGGGTCAGGCCCTTACCGTCAGGGGTTGCAAATGTCATAGACTCATAGGTATAATGTCAGATGCCTAGAGCTTTCTTTTTTTGTGTTGTTCTTATAAGGTGGTCGGAGCATGATCATTATCGTATTTGTTGGTATAGGGAGGTCAGGTGATGGGAGCCGTGATTTACAAGTTTAAAGTATTTTCACAATTGGATCGTGAACAAGATGTGCCTGGCACATGAGGATATCCAGGTGTACAACAAGCCTTTTTTTATCATGGGATTGGCAAACTCCTAGTTCGAGCAATGCTTGCACATTCTGCAGCAGTTTCATCTGACACCATGTATTACCTGGCACAGATCCAGAATGCAGTCGGTCATGGGATTGGCAATCTCCCTAAATGTGCCTGGCACATTTTGCAGCAGTTTCATGTGAAACCATGTACCTGGCACAGCTCACAAATGTTGTCGATCATGGGATTGGCAAACTCACATGATAAGAAATGTGCCATGGCACATATTGCAGCAGTCTAATGTGCAACCATGAACCTGGCATAGAGGAGCTGCACCCACATGCAAAATGGCATCTATGTATACATAGTCATTGCGACGCTCAATTAGGAAACATGAACTAAGATTTTAGGATAGGATGTAAATCCGGCCTGTTGTGGATGCAGACCCAGCGCGCTGTGAAACTTGCTGAGCGCTGACCACAAGATCGTCTTCCTTCACCTCAAGCTGATCGACATACTTCCGAAAACCTCTCCTTGTATGACGAGCCTGCCATCGTCTCTTTTCAGAATCATCGGCAGGTACATCTGGATTAAGAGCTGGGCCGTATGCACATGTATTCGCGCCCCTCAATGTGGCGGAGGCGTTATTCATCCAGTGTGTGCCCTGAACAAAGGAGAAGAGATTTTGGAGGACATGCATGAACTTGATAATGTGATTTCACATTCAACTGATTTAGATCCGAACCCCAAAAAACGTATAACGTACTTGGGGTGGTTTTCGCTAATCGTGACACGAAAGTGATGTTAACTCGCTAGCTAGCCCATAGCTATGACGTATATACCTGCAAATAATGATCGTAAATTATTTCCATGTCTTGTTATTTCTGTTGTTAGACCTGAATCTGGAGCATCGGAAACACCATATCGTACCACAATAAAGCTATACTATTTGCAAATTTTGTTACAATGTTATTAGATTATTTTTATTGTTGCATAAATATGATTCTAGTCTAATAGCATTAACATGCAGTAACACTTTTGCATAGTATAGGAACACTTCTGATAGGGAAATAAAAAGCTATGCTTTTGCATAGTATGGTGCCTAACAGTCTGAGGAAATTTGGGCTCAGTCAGAAACGAATGAATTTGGCTGACGCATCCACGGGCGGAAGCCCAAAAGACATGTTCCAGCAAGGTGCAACGACTCCAGAACTTTTTCACATGACATCTACTATCCACTCTTCAGTTAGACATGACTGATAAGGCAACTTAAACAAGTGGGAGTTTTTAAAAGCTTTTGAAGACTTGATCGGTATACGAAGTCTTTCCTTTCGGTTGGTATTGTCACCACTCACCAGCCCGTAACATGGCCTTTGCTACCATCTAGCTTAAGGATAGAGTAAAGTTGATTGATTAAAGCCTTGCACTGCCATATGTAATAGACAAGACAGCTAGACGCATCAGAACGTGGAATAACGTGCAATGCATATTCTTTATACAGGTTTATACCGAAAAAGGGTTTCCCCCGCTTTGTATTACAAAGCAACCAACCGAACCATTCAAGGATAAGTGCTGGGGCGGAAGCAGCACAGTCACGCCCAAAAGAAACGACAAAGAAAGAACAAAAGAAACAAATGCCGACAACGGAGGATCAACAAAAACGAAGAAGCCTCGCGATCGCTGCGCCCACTGGGATCTTTCACTAGGCTCCAAGACTCCGAAGCGCCGGCATCTATCAACACCTTCAAGAAGGATCACGACAATGACGACGCTGCTGCAAGGGTTTCCCCCGGTACACGACGAGGCGAGAGGAAGGGTAGCCCCCGACACCCTCCCGGAAGGTCAGGTGGCACCCATAAGCGCCACCGCGCCGGTGTCGGCCATGCCGACAGGGGTTTCCCCTGATCCCAACCCGCACCTCAGGCGCTCCGGAGCCAGCCACCAAACCAACCACCACCCTGCGCCAACGCGGTCATGACGCCCCCACGCCGTCTCACCACGTCACCGCGAAGTGAGGAAAGCATGACGAAGAATCAGAGCCGGGACTAGGGTATCAGCATTGTCGGCACGCGGGAGGGCCCCACCTCCACCGTCTGCGACGGTAGCCGTCTGAACGCAATAGCACGAGCACACCAGGCCCATAGGCCCACATGCCCGACCGAGCCCTCGTGGGCCCATAAAGCTCCCGCCCTCGCGCTGCTGCCGGCATGTTGTTGGCGCCGCCGCCCCACATCCGAGTTGCTCCTCCTCCTCACTGCGCCGCAGACAACGAGGCCACGCCGGGGGCCCGGCCCGCTAGGACCCAGATGGATCCCGCCGGGCCCAGATGTGGGCCCGGGGCGCGACGTCGGCCACCCAGCTCCACTACGCCGCCCCGCCGCCAAGGAGCAGCGCCGACACCACGCCTGCCGCCGGCCGCCACCGCAGGGCCGTCGGACCGCAACCAAGCCGGGCTGCACCGCCGCCGCCTCCCTGCCCCGGGAAGGGAGCACGCGCGCGCGGGGACAAGAAGGCGGTGGGGGGAGACGAGGGAGGAGGGAGCCCGCGGGTGAGGAGCTCGAGCTCCGCCCCGGCCACCTCCCGGGGAGGCGGCGCGGATCTGGACGGGGGAAGGAGGGGGGCAGAAGGGGACGGAGGCGGGGGCTAGGCCGGCGGCCGGGGGCGGCGGGAGGGGAGGAGGGGGAACCCTAGCCGCCTAGTCGCGGGAGGGGAGGAGGGTCTTGTGGGTTGTGGGTCACTCATACAGGTTTATATAAGGAAGAAAAGGACAGAGAGTAGACTTCAAACTAATGCAAGGGTATAGAGAACGTGGAATAACGTGCATTGCCATTTCTACCCTGTTGTTGTAGCTATTGATCTGATCAAGTTGACCAAATGAACGCAGTAATGGCATCTTGCAACTTGCAAGTCTCAGATCTCTTGACTCGATGCTTCTTCCTTCGCTGTTAAAGGGCTGGCCAAGCTGCTCATTCCTTCCTATCCCCTCTCTTGCTGTTCACCCTCGAAATCTTCTTCATCTGCTTGGGTTTTCTCCGTCTTTCTATTTATTCTCCAGGTAAGTGCCTTTATAGTTTGCAATATTTTCTGCAGTGATAAGTTTCTCATGGTAGTTCTGATGAGAAGGTCCCGTTGTAGTTGTGTGTTTAATTAGCACAAACCATCATTAATTTTTGGTAACTAATTTGACGTATGTACTCTTACATGTACATCACCAAAACTTTATCAAATCGCATGTTGTTTTTTCTTGAAAAAAAGTATTAGCTTAGTTGTATTTGTCTTTACGTTCGCTGTTCCATTTTTGTGCACCCACATATAATTGCCAGAAAGTAAGAGAAAAAATTATGTCTAGATATATTTGTCTAGATCTAAGAAGCAAGTAGCATATGGAGGCCAAGCTACAACAACCACGCATAGGCAACGAGCCAAGTAAGCTACCATACAAATTGATAAGACAGATCACAAATGATTTCGAGAAGGAGAGAATACTGGGGACTGGTGGGTTTGGAACAGTTTACAAGGTATGCATCAATAAAACTATGGTATCTATCTTCTCCCAGCTTTTCATGGCTGAGCTGAGCACACAAGATTATGTGTGTATATATGTAGAGTACTAAAAAAGAAATATGCCGGACAGGGTGTGTTTGATGATGGGAGAGAGATTGCCGTGAAGGTACTACATAACATTTCCGGAGTAGATGATAAGGAATTTCACAAAGAATTCGACAATCTTAGGGGGCTCAAGCATCCAAATATTGTGGAGTTAGTTGGCTTCTGCCATGAATGGGAGGAAGAACTTGCTGTGTTTGAAGGGAAACAGGTGACAGCTCATCGTTTGCGTATGGCGCTCTGCTTCGAATATGTAAAGCAGGGTAGCCTGCACAGACATATATCTGGTAATTAATATGCTGCCCTCTGCTTTTGACACAGCGCATGAAAATGTATTCTTTTAAGATCTACATTTCGTTCTAGCAATACTAATCTTATTTGCTTTGTTTCAGATGAAAACAAAGGATTCACCTGGCACACACGTTACAAAATAATCAAAGGGATATGTGTAGGTCTACAATATCTTCGGGATGGAGAGCATCCGATAATGCATTTTGACTTGAAACCAGATAACATATTACTAGATGAGAGTACGACACCGAAAATCGCGGATTTTGGTTTATCAAAGCTCTTCGGTGAAGAAAACACAAAAAAGACGATCAGTACCGCCGGTACAAGGTAAGCATTCTATGTGGCAGTTGGGCCTAGGTAACTGTTACTAATTTTACATGAGGCTTTGTTTGTGTGTTTCAATGACTTTATGCTGGAAAATTTTAAATTACATGAAACAAAAATATTGATCTTCCAAATAATGTTAAAATGAATACATTTCCAACACAATTTCCTCTTCATCTTTTCTTGTAATACAATCTCAACCATTATTCCGCTTTAGTTTCGACCATCTTCTAACTTACATGGACATCACTGTGGCAGCCTGATGAGGCAACACAGTTTTTAAAGTGAAGGCCCGCCTATATCTCCCTGTCTAACAAATTTTCCGCACCATCTTCAACCAAAAATTAAATAAAGTGGTTCTTTCTCCACACCCATCGTGTCCTGACCTACGGCTACAGCATACCACATCATCTAAAAATCACATGGAACGGTGTGAAATGTTGGAGGTTTACAATTTAGTGACTGTGGACAATCGGATTCAAAATGAAATCCTGATAATTGTTGTGGTTTTATATAAGCATATTTTCTATCTTAATATAAAATAATTATACACGAGATGCTGGTGTTCTGAATTAACATAAAGGTAAATCAAAACAGTGTTTTGCGATGTGTAATATCCAACCATACATAAACTCAATGTCGTTTACTTTACATTTTTGCCTTAGATTTCTTCTTTGGG
>LR738715.1:896176408-896211018 GCA_902687465.1 Secale cereale
GGATAAACTACGGATATGCAAGGCATGTATTATCAAGTCTTCTCTAGCAGTGTATCAAATTTGATCCTAGGTAAAATTTGAGGTTTTACTCAACTGATTGGTATAACATGCAGTGGATACATACCACCAGAATACATAAAGCATCAAATAATATCAAGAGAGTTTGACATATTTAGTCTGGGAGCAATCATTGTAAGGATAATGGCCGGACATGAATGCTACAATTCAATTGTTGAGATCCCAAGAAGGAAATCTGTTAATCTGGTAAGAACAAGTATTGTCTGTGCTGATTCCAACATCGATACGCCGTTATGCTTGACCAAATTATGCTAACTTTAATTCGGATGTTGCAGGTACAAGAAAGCTGGAGGAAAAGGCTATCTCGAACAATGAGTCGCACAACAGTAGAAGTATACTGTAACCAGGTGAAAAGATGCATTGAGCTTGCATTAGATTGCTTGATCTCGAACAGACAAGAAAGGCCCACCATTAAGGATATTGTGTTAAGTTTGGATGAGACTGAAGCAATCATAGGTGACCGAGGGATGCAAAATGATCAGGTAACATCACCCGTGGAACATATGAGTTTTCCATTTATTACATTAACCTCACTTTTTTTAGAAGGATGTAACGAAGAGATTGCATCAGTCATGCCACATATGGACTTTGCACATATCACATTTACATTTTGCTTTTTTTTTTCTAAAATTATAAAATGAAAATGTTTCATCAGTCATTGCACATCTATTGATTTTCCATTTACCACATTAATGTGCCGATTTTACAAGTTTTTACTATATACGGATTATCTGACAGAAAAATGATATCAACCGGAGGTGCTTCTTATTAAAAAATACAGAATTAATATACATCCTAAATCCATATATTATTGAACAAAATATGAAAAGCATGCGTGTTCAATATTTATTGAAATGACATGTACCACCTCTCCCATAAGCTCAGGGTCTGAAGAGACTGCTAGAAAGTGAAGGAGGATCTCGAGAAAGCTTCTCGAGCACATCCGTAAACTTCCCTCCGCCTCCTCCCTCCCTACCGCTTGACCCCGCGCGGCAACCTGGGGAACCCTATATCAGCCGCCGTCCCCCCTACCCCCTCCCTTCTCCTACCTCCCTGCCGCCTGAGGGCACGTCCGGGCGAAGCCCAACCATCATCGGAAGCGGCGGGGCTTCGGGTTCGTCTTGCCCGCTGGGTATGGAGCAGACCTGCGCTACGGGCCAGGTCGTGGCACGGGCTGGGCGCTACGACGGAGCTGCTAGAGGGCGCGACATCGCCGCTCCTCTGCGGTTTCTAGGATGGGAGTTAGTGGCGGGGCACCTGGGCGCCAGGGATGGTGGCGGCCAACGCAGTCAGATCTGGGCACAGGAGGCAGGGGATGAGCTCGACATGGGCTGCGGGCGTGCGCCCCTACCGTAGCCGTGGCTGGTGGTGGTGGAAGTGCAGCAGCGGCTAGCCGATGGGCGTGCTGGCCGGAGACTGGTGTTCCAACGGCTAGACAATGGTGCGACACACGAATGGTCTCCCTAGTGAGCATCCTTGGCGGTGGGCAATGGTCTCTGGGGCATCCTACCAGTGGACGGGCGATCGTTAGTGGGCATTGTGTTAGTCTTCATCGGCCACCGTGGTGGGGCGGCATAGGGGGTGTCCGATGGGGAGGATGGTTGGAAGGATGGCCGAACCCGACTGCCCGTCGCCGGCATAGGGGTGTGTCGGTCATTGAGTGGTTCGCTCCCCCCTCCTCCGCCTTTGCCCCACGCACTTGCACAATGATGTAGCTCCTACGATGTTAAAGACGGGACTTGGATTGAGGTTTCATTGGTTGGGATATCCTTTTGGACCAAAGTCGATCACTTTGGCTAGTCTTGGCGGTGTCTGAATGCAGGGCAGCGGTCCTGGTAGTGGGAGGCGTGACATTCCTGGGCAGAGCGTGCGTCCCAGGTGTGGGCGGGCAGCCATGGCCATGTGGGTGGCTTGGTTGAGAGTGGTTGGCGGAGCCACGGGTGCGACGAATGGGTGTGAGCTCCGGGGTACATCACTTCCCCAGTCCTTGTACTGGCTGATGGTTGCGGCGCCCATGACGTCATATCCAAGGATCCATTGCGGCATTCCCACTTCTTTTGTCACGCTTCGGGTGAAAATTTGATCTGTGAGATCGGCCAATGGTGGCTACCCGTAGTCGTTACCCTTCTGGGTGGCATCATTTTGGAGTTTTGGCTTCGTCGTTGTCCGTCTCACCTCTCCGTTGTGTCATGCTCATGATGGAGGTCTCCATCGGCTCCAGGCGGTCTTCTTCGCAAATATGTAGTTATCTTGGTAGTTAGTGGGGTGGTGTCTCGGTGCCCAACACGTTTGTATCTTGTCTTGGATGTGTGTTATGTGTGGTGGGGGCATGCGTTTGTATCGAGCTGTTTGGATGTAGTGCGGTGATGGTTGCTTTATAATATATAGCGAGGGAATCCTTTTTCGTCTATAAAGCTGAGGGTTTTCTTTAGTCGGTGCGTGCATGTAATTCTCGTATACAGATATGGGCATTTTCATTTTTTTTAATCTTTAGTGTTTTGATTGATATATATATATATATATATATATATATATATATATATATATATATATAGTTATGTCAAGATGATGGAGAGTCGACTCTTCCTTCCGATATCAGGAGCACCACCACAAGCAACTCCAAATCTTCTTCAGGTTTGTGCTTGCTATCTAATATTTATTAACTATAGAGAAATTTTTAGGTGGTCCGAACAGATATTGACCTTTCGAAATTAGTTTGTAACTATAATATTTGTTTAATTCAAATTTTGTTATCATGATCTCTCATGGACAAAAAATTTGCACGTCATGTCATATATATTGATGCACCTTTGACTGTCAGTTGGGAACTAAATAGTAGAAAATCAAGATAAATTATTTTTGAAAAACACCAAAAATGCATTTCACGAATTAATGTCAGAAGGTATACGAAGTACCATTGCCAAATTTCTTTAACAAAGCAAGCAAGTGTACTAGTGTTCTTTCACATTTTACTTTTTTAGAGCAGAAAGTGTACACCATTCCTAGCAAGGCACGTGTATATTTTACTTTTCTTTAGTGATTCACTCTGACTTATGTGAATAAAAATATCAACATTGTGTTTGGTACGTTTGCAATTTGGATATATTTTAATGAAGTCAATTTGGATATATTTCTTTAATGAAGTCAACATGTGACATATTACAATGTTATTGTTTTTTGTCTTCGTATGGTAAGTACTACACATACAAAGTTCAAGTGTGAATGTTTAGTAGTATATTGAAAGAGAGAGAGAGAGAGAGAGAGAGAGAGAGAGAGAGAGAGAGAGAGAGAGAGAGAGAGAGAGAGAGAGAGAAATCAATTAAATATTGCTGTTTTCACAAGTACCCCCTCCGTCGATGAATAAGTGTACATATAATTATTTTAGGACAGATTATGGAGTGGAGTAAAAAATGCATAGGGAAGGTGCAAGTCACGACCTCTCTCCTTTGTAATTACCCCAACCCCAATGAGCTAAGTGCATGTAGAAAGTGAGGATACCATGTGTTAAATGTTGTCGGTCTTGATTATCGTGTGATGAGTGAGAAGCAATTTTTTTCTACTTTAAGATCAAGTACAATAGAGTGACGTAGGCTGGTTATGAGAGATGCCACCTCAAATTTGTGTCTAGTTCGAGGATAGATGATAAGCGGGCTACAACCTTACAGTCTCCTGTAGCACGCGCCCCAAGGACCTTTGTGAGAGAAGGATGTGGGTCATATATTAATGGTATGACATAGTAGTATGACTAAGTATTGGCTCTTGGTTATATTCTTTACCATGCTCTAAAGTGCATTGAAAAGATAGAAATACACTTTTTTTGTGAATAAATTTTGAATGCCAAAACATACACATATTCGTGGACAGAGGGATTAGTTGATATAATTAGGATATTATGTGTGGTCAAATGTAACCTTAATGAATGGACAACTCATACCAATTATTTCTCATAACTGCTAGAGGTGAGATGTGCATCTTAAAAGAGGTCTTATCTAGAATACTTAACCAACAACACCAATAATGTCATGCGGGTAAATATATTGTCTACTTTTAATTATTGAATACAAGTGCACAATGTTGCTAAGCAACACATATATATGTCAACTTAGGGGGTGTTTTGTTAGGCTTAACATTGACTTATAAGCAAAAAAAGGACCTACTTTGTGCTTTTAGTTTTTGATCTTTTCTCATATCATCATGTAAAAATATTCAGCAAAAAGGCAAAAGTATATAAATAGTTTTTTTTGCATATAAGACAAAATGCAAAAGACAAAGTTAAGCCTAAGCAAACACCTCGCTGCACAGAGAACTTCGTAGCTGTGGAGCCAAGGGTTATGTCATTGAGCTTACTAAAAGAGATGACCGATGATTTCTCTGAAGTGCGATTAATTGGTCAGGGTAGTCGTGGAAGTATTTATAAGGTATGATCCATAGTATTTACATTTCCGAATATTGTTGCCAACATGCCACCCTAACAAGACCGACATGTCAAATTAATTACTAGGGATTCCATGCGGATGGACAAGTCATTGCTGTGGAATTCCTTAACTCACATGGATTTGACGAAACAGCGTTCCATAAGGAGATTCAAATCCTCATGACTACCCATCACCAAAATATTGTACAGTTCGTTGGCTACTGCCGTGAGACAAGATCGAAGATTGTAAAGTTCGATGGAAAACATGTACTTGCCGAGGAGATACATACCCTGTTGTGCTTCGAGTATTTGCAAACATCCCTTGATCAGTGCATGTCACTAGGTATTTCTGAGACTAAAACATGCAGCAAAACATATTAGTTTTTTATCATTTCCAAATAAAGTAGAATAACCATGCCCCTTTTGGTTGCAATCATTTTTCATATTTACAGATGTGGAGTCTGGACTCGATTGGCAGACACAATACAGAATAATAAAGGGCATATGCGAGGGTTTAAAATACCTCCATGAAGGATTGGAGAGTCCAATTATTCACATGGGTCTAATTCCTAGCAATATATTGTTGGATGAGAAGATGACGCCAAGAATATGTGATTTTAGTTCAGCAAATCTCATCGGTGAAAGAAATACATTTGTGACACGAAGGATGGTTGGAAGAATGTGAGCTCTGAACTCCGTTTTTAGTGGTCAATTCATTTGCTTTACGTTGCAAACAAATGTGATAGTATTTCATATTTCTCTATGCAGGGGATACATGCCGCCCGAGTACGTTGATAGACAAGTAATCTCCAAACATTATGACATATACAGCTTGGGAGTTATACTCCTTCAGCTAATGACAGGGAAGCAATCATATCGTGAATTTCATGAGATGTCTGTTCAAATGTTTATTGATCTGGTAAGTAGAACTAGGCCATTTGTATTACTGTTATCAAATGCATGAATTAATTAAATAACGACATAGCTATATCAATTTGCATGACATTTTGTAGGGTATAGAGAAATGGAAGCAGAGGCTCCAAAAATCAATGGACATCACGTTAGTTAAAGGATATTGCCAGCAAATTAAGAAATGCTTGGAGATAGCGGTGAGGTGTTTGGAGACTGACAGACACAAAAGGCCTTCCATTGGCAATATCGTAGATACGCTGGATGAAATAGAAGCCAGCTTGATTCCGCAGCTAGACTATGAACTGCTGCTTTACGTTCATCCACTGGAGCTCACATTCATGTCCTCATTGCCGTTGGAAATACCAAGAAAGAAAAAGGCACCCATGATGTCTTCCAGCTGCTTGTTGCACCTAGGCAACAAGGGAAATGACCGAGTTGCATTCATGCTTGTGGCCAACAACCCGAGCAGGTATCTAACAAAGGAACCGCTCTGTGGCGTTGTGCAACCAAGGTGTGCCTACACCCTCACTCTCACAATGTGCAATAATAAGCAGCAGCCATCGTTGTCGTCGTTGACGACAGATAGCGGTGCCAACTACTTCACACTGCATAGCGTCATGGTGGGCCAATATGACCTCGACAAAGATACCGTCTCAGCCGAGTACGAAGAATATTTCAAGAAAACCAAAGAGAAGGCCAGCCATGATGTACAAGAGGTGACGTTGAATGTTATCTGTTGTCAAGCTGACCGTGGGATATCCTCCGAGGTACATAATCTTATAAGCTACTCCCTCCGTTCCACATTACTTGACCCATATTTATCTAGACATGGATGTATCTAGATACTAAACAAGTATAGATACATCCGTATTTAGATAAATTCAAGTCAACTAATTTGGATCGGAGGGAGTACAAGAGTTTATTCTTAGGTGTCCATATTAATTATTGTTTTATTTTGTTGGCTTGCGTGATGTGTGATCAATCTGGCTTGCAGCCAACTGAGACAACAGTTGAGGTGATTTTCTTTTGTCCGTACATCTTTCCTAACTATCCTCTCAATCAATCATGCAAATCGAGTAAATGTTCGTGTACTGGATTTAAATCAGATCATAACCAAGCCGGATGCTCAGAAAGTTTTGTCCATAGATGTGCATCCAATGGAACCCTGGTGAGTGTGTCCTTTCTAGCGTCGGGCTGTGTGCAAGTTTGTGACGCATATATACGTCATTCATTAATTATCAAATAATCCTAATGTGAAGGATTATGACAACACATCATGGGGGGAGCCTTCGGTTTTGGAACTACAAGACAATGGTACGTTGTTGATCAGTGCTGCTTACATATATTCTCAACGTACATATACACTAATTCAAGTTACATGTTTATGTCCAAAGGCAACCCTGAAGTCTATTCAAGACGTCACAGATGAACCAGGCATGCACCCATATGCACAATTCATTTGATTTATTCCCAATTCAACATTTACACACATTTAATTCAGTAACTGCTCACACATTCATGTATGTATATATAAAATCTTACTCCACGCATGAATATGCAGTATGCATGGCTAAATTCATCGCACGTGAGAAGTGGCTCATCGCAGGCGATTGCAACGGGTGGATCCATGTGCACAACTACAACGAAAATGAAAAAGTGGAGAGCTTTGATGCTCACAATAGTTGCATCACAACTTTGGCTGTGCATCCATTAGAGCCATTCATGCTATCGTCATCTGAAGATGCTGATCACCTGATCAAGCTTTGGAACTGGGCCGATGATTGGGAGTGCACAGAATTTCACGGACATGCTGGCACAGTGACGCAATTGACCTTCGACCCAAATATCTCCAATAGTTTCGCTAGTGCTTCCTTGGATGGCACAGTCAAGGTTTATTTCATTCTTCTTCTTTATATATGTTTTCTGTCAAATGTGTTGCTGATTTTGTTTTTTGCACTTACAAATAATTGGTAGATCTGGAGTATTTTTTCTGGTGACCCCTGTAAGGTCATCACACTGAACTTGGATGAGCATGGGCTCTATGTTGATTACTTCACACGCTATGATCAGCGGCTTATGATCGTTGGCTGTAAGGATAAAACACCACAGGTATCATCCTCTTTCATGCGCTTAAATGAAGAACACACTCTCTTCTCTCCGTTGGAAAAAACTACAGAATACACTCGATTAACCTATCCACCAAGCTATAAATTAAGTCACCATGCATAAATGTATGGTCGTTAAAGAAATCCTCTTTTTCTTTATTGTCGTTATTGAATCAGATATGGAAATTGGAGACGAAAGAACGTGTACATGAGCTAGAAGGGCATACAAATCTTATCAGCGCCATCAATTTGCACCCGGAGCTTCCAATGTTAATCACAGCTTCACTTGACGGGACCATACGCATATGGAACTCCACTACCTACAAGTACGGATAGTGCAATTAATCTGGCCTTTACGGCCTCATACATATATATATAGCTCTATTAATTGTCCATGTGTATATAATCTTTGGAGTACTCGTACATATACTTTGAGGTTATTAATTAACACTTCATGGGACCTCCCCCTCATTACAGGCTTGAGAACATAATTGATTTCAACCTTGGTGCAGTTTACGCTTTTCAATGTTTGAAGGGCTCAAGGAGGTAATAAACGACATTCATGTCCTTCCTCTAGTTTACCAATATGAATTAATAGCCAATGCTGTATGTATTATGTGTATATTATAATTTTTTCATCGAAACAGTAAACAAAAATAATGTCGAGCTAAACAATGTAACATTTTAAACATCAATCTACTATACCAAACAAGTATCTAGGCATGCATGATTACTTCCTCGCTAGTTTTTTCTCCTGAAATGGAGGGTTGCCCCCGGGCTCTGCATCCTAATGATGCATGCAACCATACTATTAAACAATAGGTGGAAATAGGTCTGAGATCCGATACAAGTTCACAAGAAGAGCCAAAGTAAAATGGAAAATAAAAGTTGCCACAACTACCGAAAACAGGTGAAGATGACTAAACACCTTGCCTATTAATGCACCGCCATTCAAATCGTTTGTAAGTATCCCATGCTACATGACTGAGTAACGACCAACGGTTGCACCAAATAGCCATAATCTCATTGGCTTTTACGTGACTGAGTAACGACCACGTATGGATCAAAGAAATGGCTCTGTATAACCTGCAAAAATATTATAAGAGCTTGTCTGCTAAAAATCATGTCATTTTTGCAGTTCCAGATAGCTCAAAGTAATGCGCATACTCATATTAAAATATATCCCGCGGTACTTGGCTCCACTCCATTAAGCAACATCCCATATAATGTGTTAATACTATTGGGAGGGCTAACATTAAAGGTGACATGAACCGTACGCTATAAGAGTTTGGTGAGAGGAAATTTGAGAAAGAGGTCTTGTATAGTCTCATCTTGTTCCTCACTAGCTAGTTAAATATATATATTAGAAATTTATTTTCTAAATATACTGGCGTATCGAAACTTTACACATGTGTGTCATATTAGTCTTTAGGGAACATGTTTAAAGTGATTGATAACCGAAGATATCATGGTTGCTTTTGTGTAGGATCGTGGTCGGGTGTCACCAGGGAATAGGATTGATGGAAATTCCAGTGCCTTAAGATTCTGTTGCTAACTGAGGAACACAGCAGGAGAACATCAAAAGCAGAACAAATTTACCAACGCTACTCTATGTTGCTTATTCATGACTAATACTTACGATATGTTTGCACTCGGGTTGTGGTTAATTTATTTTTGTTGAAAACGTCTATTGTTTTATGGCTTCGTACATTAAGCCCAAGTTATATTTGAGTTGGACTATCTCTGCTTGATATTAACCTCCTAGTGGAAATGCGACGCTAAATCTCTATAGCTTAGCGTAGGTCTCTCTGGTTCAACGACTGAGCAAGTACTGTGGGCTGTGATGCGATGACCATTTGAAGCCTTTTAGGCAGCCCAAAGAGGTGCAGAAGCCCACTACACATTAGGGTTATGACTAAGAGTCATTTTGTACTTTGCACGTGAGAGGATGGGGTTTACCCTCCATCCATCAGCCACCACCAAGTGTGACGTAAATCGGTTCATCCTCCAAGAGAGAAGAAAAGAGAAAACCAAGAGAGTAAGGGAAGAAGAGGCATATTGAAGGACGAAGCAAAGAGTGCTCCTCCCCAAGGTTGTGATGGTCTAGATCCACTACCTTGTTTCTTTCAAGCTGCGGTTCCACCATCTTTCATGTGATTGTTCCAAACACTAGTTCTTCAACCTTAAATCTTGCTGTGTTCATCCAAGATGTGGGGGACGGGCTGAGGACCTTCCTCACCAGGGCCTCAAACTGCGGCCACGTCTCCTCCTTGTCCGGATGGAGGACGCGATCGATGATGTACACTAGTAGAAAACAAGGCTTTGCTTGAGGCCTAGGTAAGGGCATTTATCCTGGTTCGCTCATGAACCAAGACCAAAAGTTGTATCAGTCCCGGTTCGTGAGGCCAGGGCGCCAGCCGGGCCTCGGGGGCCATTGGCCCCGGTTTGTCTGACCCCTTTGGTCCCGGTTCCAGACACGAACCGGGACCAATGGGCCTCGCTTCTGTCCATTCCTGGCCCAGCACCTTTGGTCCCGGTTTGTGGCTGGAACCGGGACCAAAGGTTGTCCTTTAATCCCGTTTTGAGCCATAAACCGTGACTAAAGAAAAGCCTATATATACCCCCCCGGTCACTGCTCTATTTTTTGGCTTGGAGAGAAGAGGCATGTGGTGCTCTAGTTCACCTCCTATGCACATGAGGTGTTCGATGAAATGCCCGAGCCATACTTAAGCTTTCTCCTCTCGAAGCTCGTTGTCCAAGCTCCATTCCCTCAAGATTTGTCTAGGTTTGCCGGTCCGTCCTATCCCGTCCCCGTCCTCACCGTCGTCAATCACGCGCGCTGATCTCGTCGCCGGCACCATGGTGGTGAGCCTCTTGTTCTTATCTTCTTTCTAAAAGAAAAAAATTCTTACTTGTATGGTTTAGATAGATATTTGGATAGTTTTCTTACTTTTACTATTGTTTGTTATTATACAGTGCGATGGTTTTGGTATCCGCCCACGTCGGCCCTCATCCTGTCTATGATTCGGATGTGGTATATTATCTTTTATAATTATTTGTTTTAGTGTTTATGACAATTATGCCGACCAACGTGACATAGATGTTTTTATCTAGGAGTTATGTGAACCGGAAATTCCAACCGACCCTCTTGTGGAGAGGTTAAATTTAGTTGAAAAGGAAAACATTTACTTGAAGAAAAAAAATGAAAAGAACTGAGCAGGAGAAGATGGAATTGGAGTTGCATGTTGCGGATGTCGTCGATGATCACAAGATCAAGATGGCGCTGCAATGCGCTTGATGATTAGAAAGATTAGAAAATATGCCACCCATACCGAGGCTTGGTATCATTATGCCGTTGGATCAATTGTTACCTTAGTTGCGATTATGATCGCATTTGTTGTTGCATTGAAATGTTTTACATAGTTTTAATGTATGGTTTAATTAGATGATCTAGAGAGCTATATGTTGTTCAATGAGAAATATGTATGTACTGTAGTTGTGATGATGAACTTATATTAATTTGGCCAGTTCTCTATTCATGATCTAGAATATCACTGCAATTACATTGTGAAGTAATGGATGAATTTTCGTCCGAAACCCTGATACTTCGAAAGAGATTGTCCATTTACGAAGTGCATCCAGTTTTTGCCGTAACCGTCTCAACTTTTTAGCACATGCTATGTGGGTGAAATGATGATACCATGCCAACTTTCAACCTTTTCAGACTTCACTTGCAGTGCTTTTCAATTACAAGGTCATTTAGCTGGAAAAAATCAGTAAATTTATGAAAAGTACCAAATGAAGTCAGAAAGGGTTGCAAAGTGATGATATGGCTTTGAATGATGCATTTTTAACACACAAAAAGTCTGGACTTCAAATAAGTTCAAAAAAATGAAACCCCTTTGTCACAGATACGTTTTCGTCCGAAACCCTGATACTTCGAAAAAGATTGTCCATTGTGTACACGAAGTGCATCCAGTTTTTTCCGTAACCCTCACAACTTTTTAGCACATGCTATGTGAGTGAAATGATGATACTATGCCAACTTTCAACCTTTTCAGACTTCTAATTTGCAGTGCTTTTCAATTTCAGGGTCATTTAGCTCAAAGAATAAACTAATAGCAAAAAAAATAAACTAGAAAACTTTTATAAAAATCTAATAGCAAAAAAGAATGAACTAGAAAGAATCAACTAAACCAAAACTATAATATTCTTCAATAGCAAAAAGAATCAACTAAAAAGATTTTATAAAACTCTAATAGCAAAAGGAATCAACTACAGAGATTTTATAAACCTCTAGTATTTTTGGAACTAAAATTATATATAATTTATGCAACTAAAATTATCAAACTATTTGTTGTTCAAAACATTAATAGCAAAAAGAATTTTCATAAAGAATTTTTTTGTTAGAAACTTTAATAGTAAACTAATATAACAAAATCTATTTTTGATTAAAACAAACATTTTAAATAACCTAAAAATTACCGAATCGAATATAATGATAAAACACAGTAATATTAAATAGCAGGAAAAAGAATCACTCAAAAATCAATTTTTATAGTAAAGTTATTCACAAACTAGCGATTCCCAAAAATTTAAAAGAATTCAAATTTAAACTATTCAAATTTGAAAACTAACGGCACTAACAGAAAGTTTATAATTTTTGTGACCTAACAAAAAAAAATTAAAAAAATAAAGCAAAAAACAAAAGAAAATAAATAATGCAAAAAACAAAACCAAAAAAATTGGATTTTTTTTAAAAAAGATGCCGCCTACTGGGCGACCACGGCCTGAATATGACTAGAAACCCAACCAGCAAGTTGGGCCAGGATTCAAGCCCGCAGAAGGCTCAGTAGGCCCATAGGCAGATACAGAGTGGATAGGCCCATAAGCCTGCTTTAGAGAGGAGCTCGAAGGCTCAGGCGCATCGTGCCTTATAAACTGGTCCGGCACTCTCTCAACTAGCGAGGTGGGACTAAACTCCCACCACGCCGCTGTGCAAGGCAATTGGTCCCGGTTGGTGGCACCAACCGGGACCAATGCGGCGGGAAGCAGAAACCTTTGGTCCCGGTTGGTGGCACGTGTTGGGGAACGTAGTATTTTAAATTTTTCCTACGATCACGCAAGATCTATCTACCAGATGTATAGCAACGAGAGGGGAGAGTGTGTATACGTACCCTCGTAGAGCGAAAGCGGAAGCATTTATCAACGCGGTTGATGTAGTCGTGCACCTTCACGATCTGTCCCGATCTAGTACCGAACGTACGGCACCTCCGCGTTCAGCACACGTTCAGCTCGATGACGTCCTTGCCTTCTTGATCCAGCAAGACGGGCGAAGTAGTAGATGAGTTTCGGCAGCACGACGGCGTGGTGATGGTTATTGATGAATAACAATCTCTGCAGGGCTTCGCCAAGCACTACAGAAACTAGACGGAGGATAAACTAGAGGGTCGGGGTTGCCGGCACACGGCTTGGTGTATCTTGATGTCTCTTGGGTGCTAGCCCAACCCCTCTATTTATATGTTGAGCCTTGGGGTCGAAACTTGGAGTAAAAGGCTTCACAAAGTGAGTTTCACCCTAAAGGCAAGAGTCCTTCTCGGACTCCAGGGCCAGATGCTAGGGTTCCCGGCGTCTGGACCCAGACGCCGGGGACCCTGGCGTCTGGCCCCTGGACTCCACAAAACTTCCTTTTGCGCTTTCCAAAAACCTTGTGTGCTTTCCCTTTTGGCTCAAATAAAGTGTTCTCGTACCCAAACACTTCGGGAAACATCCGGAACCCCTTCCGGAGGTCAAACACTATTATCCCATATATTAATCTTTATCTCAGGACCATTCCGGAGTTCCTCGTCATGTCCGTGATCAAATCCGGGACTCCGAATAACATTCGGTCACCAACATACATAACTATTAAGTACTATATCGTCAACGAATGTTTAAGCGTGCGGACCCTACGGGTTCGAGAACTATGTAAGCATGACCGAGACATCTCTCCGGTCAATAACCAATAGCGGAACCTGGATGCCCATATTGGCTCCTACATATTCTACGAAGATCTTTATCGGTCGAACCGCATAACAACATACGTTGTTCCCTTTGTCATCGGTATGTTACTTGCCCGAGATTCCATCGTCGGTATCTCAATACCTAGTTCAATCTCGTTACCGGCAAGTCTCTTTACTCGTTCTGTAATACATCAACCCTTTGACTAACTCATTAGTCATTTCCTTGCAAGGGTTATTATGATGTGTATTACCGAGAGGGCCCAGAGATACCTCTCCGACATTCGGAGTGACAAATCCTATTCTTGATCTATGCCAACATCACGAACACCTTCGGAGACACCTGTAGAGTATGTTTATAATCACCCAGTTATGTTGTGACGTTTGATAGCACACTAGGTGTTCCTCCGGTATACGGGAATTGCATAATCTCATAGTCATAGATACATGTATAAGTCATGAAGAAATCAATAGCAGTAAAAACTAAATGATCATAGTGCTAAGCTAACAGATGGGTCTTGTCCATCACATCATTCTCCTAATGATGTGATCCCGTTGATCAAATGACAAATCATGTCTATGGCTAGGAAACATAACCATCTTTGATTAATGAGCTAGTCTAGTAGAGGCATAATAGGGACATTTTGTTTTGTCTATGTATTCACACATGTACTAAGTTTCCGGTTAATACAATTATAGCATGAATAAAAGACATTTATCATGATATAAGGAAATACAAATAACATCTTTATTATTGCCTCTAGGGCATATTTCCTTCAGTCTCCCACTTGAACTAGAGTCCATAATCTAGATTACAAAATAATGATCCTAACACCCATGGAGTCTTGGTGCTGATCATGTTTTGCCCGTGGAAGAGGCTTAGTCAACGGGTCTGCAACATTCTGATCCGTATGTATCTTGCAAATCTCTATGTCTCCTTCTTTGACTAGATTGCGGATGGAAATGAAGCGTCTTTTGATGTGCTTTGTTCTCTTGTGAAACCTGGATTCCTTCGCCAAGGCTATTGCTCCAGTGTTGTCACAAAAGATTTTCATTGGACCCGATGCACTAGGTATTACACCTAGATCGGATATGAACTCCTTCATCCAGACTCCTTCATTTGCTGCTTCCGAAGCAGCTATGTATTCCTCTTCACACGTAGATCCCGCCACGACGCTCTTCTTGGAACTGCACCAACTGATAGCTCCATCATTCAATAAAAATACATATTCGGTTAGAGTCATCCGGATCAGTGTCAAAGCTTGAATCGACATAACCGTTTACGACGATCTCTTTGTCACCTCCATACACGAGAAACATATCCTTTGTCCTTTTCAGGTACCTCAGGATGTTCTTGACCGCTGTCCAGTGATCCACTCCTGGATTACTTTGGTACCTCCCTGCTAGACTTATAGCAAGGCACACATCAGGTTTGGTACACAGCATTGCATACATGATAGATCCTATGGCTGAGGCATAGGGAATGACTTTCATTTTCTCTCTATCTTCTGCAGTGGTCGGGCATTGAGTCTTACTCAACTTCACACCTTGTCACTCATTCAAGAACCCTTTCTTTGACTGATCCATTTTGAACTTCTTCAAAACTTTATCAATGTATGTGCTTTGTGAAAGTCCAATTAAGCATCTTGATCTATCTCTATAGATCTTCATGCCTAATATGTAAGCAGCTTCACCGAGGTCTTTCATTGAAAAATTCTTAATCAAGTATCCTTTTATGCTATCCAGAAATTCTATATCATTTCCAATCAACAATATGTCATCCACATATAATATCAGAAATGCTATAGAGCTCCCACTCACTTTCTTGTAAATACATGTTGATGGCTTCTCGCCCCTCGTTGGTTACCCCAAGTGGAAGGTTTGAGATGTAGCGTAACGGCAAGTTTCCCTTGGCAAAGATACCAAGGATCGAATCCCGTGAGACTCCGAGGGTCGACAAGTAGGTGTCAACTGCTAACGGCGCCAAATACTTAGCGGTTGACAGGACTAGCACACAGATACAAATAACTTTGCTCCCAACGAGTACAGAGAGGTTGTCAATCCCTCCGGCCTTGTCGTTTACAAAGGATCAAACACAAGAGATAATAGTGATAGATATGACTGCAACTAGGAAATAAAAGCAGGAAGTAAATATAAGGTGTGATCAGTGGTGCTAATATGGACCGGGGTCCCATGATGTTCACTAGTGATGTCTCTCTCCCAAAAGACGATAAAACAGCTAAGCGAGGTAAACAAATTACAGCTGGGCAATTGACAGGATTATGTGCGCAAACCAATGCTAACTATGCTGTAAAGAAAGGTAGAGGCTCAAAAGCATGGGCGGTACGCCAAGGCAAGTAGACCGAAATCCATCTGCATCTACTACTAATCATCCACCTTGAGATATCTATCCAGAACATCTCACTGGTATTAAGTTGCGAGTCCCACCCAAAGTGTAAACTTAAAGCAACAGACAACTGCATTAAAAGAACTTTGCGTAAAGTAAACAATCCTTGCACCCGCAAGTACAAGCACCGTTGTTTTCCCCCTTGTGGCAATATCACATCCCCTATACTCATGTTTCTGTCACTCCAACTAGTCATCAAGGGGCATGAACCCACAATCAAGCATAACATTCCCTCTTGGAGTTACTACCTACTACTCGGCCAAAGCAATAAACAGCAACGGAGAACATGCAAGAATTACTCAAGAACATAAATATAAAAGAGGTGAATCAAATATATTACTCACACACAATCTGAACATAATCTCATAATCCATCGAATCCCAGCAAACTCAGCAGAGCAACAGCATAAAGATTACATATGTGCCTCGATCATGTAGGGCAGCTCACGAGGTCTAATCCATGAAGAACAAAGAGGGGAGGAGAACATCACATAGCTACTGGTCATGGACCCATGGTCCAAGGAGGACTACTCACAACTCATCCGGGAAGCGTCCATGGTGGTGGAGAAGCTCCCGGTGGTGATTCTCCCCTCCGGCAGGGTGCCGGGAAGAGTTCTCCTGGTGCTCCCGATCTTGGAAGCGCGGCGGCGGCGGAACAGAGGCGAGATTGTAAAAAAGGGTTCCGTCCTCGAGGGTTTCGGGACGCGAGGAGTATATATGCCAAAGGGGGTCACCAGAAGCGGAGAGGGGGGCCCAGGCGCCCCCTAGGGCGGCCAGGGGTGGTGCCGCCTAGGGTGGCCGCCTGGGCTGCCCCTAGCTCCCCTCTGGCCCTGCTTTGGTTTTTCTTGAAGCTCCCGATACGCTGATTTTTCCTGTATTTTTCCCGGAATTTTTAGGGCACTTTTAATATGGGGGAAACATGAAATAGAAAAACAGCAGAAAACATGAACTGGCACTATGGTGCACTGAGTTAATAGGTTAGTCCAAATATGATCAAAAGTGTATGGAAGTGCATAAATATCATAGCAATATCACACAAAAGAGGCATGGAGCAAGCAGAAATTATAGATACGTTTTGGACGTATCAACATCCCCAAGCTTAATTCCTGCTCGTCCTCGAGTAGGTAAATGATAACAAGCATAATTTCTGTGGTGACATGCTATCGACCATATAAGAACTTTTAAGTAAAGCAATCAAGGCATGTAATTCAATTCAAGTCATAACAAGCAAGAGTCTATATTAGCATTGTAACAAGTAACATAAGAACATAAAGGTGCAAGAGCTCTCGCTGTCCGTGACTCGAATGTCTCCAAATGGTGTTTGCGTGCAAGAAAGGGGATAGGGATATATGAGAGAGTAAAACATAGTTTTTGTATTGTTGAGAACTTAATCTACTAAAGTTTCACACTTGGTCTTCTTTGAAATCTTATCTTGACTCATCCCCAGACCGTCAGCCAGGTACAAGTCAAAATGATCCACTCCCTTTCGATATTTTGAGCACTCATGCAATGGATGAGCGTAAGCAAGAAAGTCGACACTTAGGATGGCAAAGAGAGAAAAATGATAGAGGGGGAAGACAAAAAAGGTGTGAAAGGCTCACATCAATGAGGACAATCATCGGCGAGAGAAAGCCAAATGATAGATATGATGTGAGGAGTAGGGATTGCCATGCAATGGATGCACATATGAGCTAAGGTAAGCTCTCCAATGGAACTAGTGGGGGTGCATCCAACTTGCTTGCTCAAGAAGACCTAGAGCTCTTTTGAGGAGGCTCATCATTGGAATATACAAGCCAAGTTCTATAGTGTGAAGGTCCCCACATAGCTATATGCATGAATGATAATCTCTATGGAGTACAAGGTATAAGATGAAGTACGAGTGTGGATCTCTCAAAAGGAATAGTAGTGTGCCCCCTTCTCTCTTTTTATTTCTTTTTCTCTTTTTTCTATTTTTTTTTGTGGCCTCAATGGCTCTTTCTATTTAACTCTCATTTGTCCTCTTTGGGATCTTTTGATTTTGTCCTCTTTGGGATCTTTTCCTCACTTTAGGGGCAACACTCTATGTATTACAAGAAGTATAGAAGATCTTTCACACTTTACAAAAGTACTCAACATAAAGAAAATGAAACTATCATGATGTATGCAAATGTATGCCTCTGCCGGTGTAGCAGGATATGCAATGATACTAGCGCGTCATGTAGCAATGATTAGGGCAAGGCCCAACTAGCATGCGGCTCATCGATCAAGCAAAAGGCATGTATGACATGAAGATCAAGTCATGAGAAGATGGATGTTGCATGGCAATGTATCTCGGAAAGGCTATGGAAATGCCTTGATAGGTAGGTATGGTGGTTGTTTTGAGGAAGGATATAATGAGGCTTATGATGACAGAGCGTATCGTGCCAAGGATTTGGATGCACCGGCAAAGTATGCGCCAACTCTCGAGGTGAGAAAGGGCAATGCACGGTACCGAAGAGGCTAGAAAAATATGGCTAGGTGGAAGTGTCAACTTTCGAATACTCACATTAGTCCGAAGAACTCATGCACTTATTATCGGTAACTCTCAATCTAATTAGGAGGTTCACAAAGAGACAAGTACCCCGAGGAGGAGTGTATGGGGGTTTGGTTATCCTTGCGCATCCTCGACTCATGGTACGTGAGTGTACTCTAATATTCGATCCCTCCAAAGATTAGTGATCCATCTAGTAGCTAAAGTTCTCAACTATTTTGTAGGTTTTCGAAAATAAACATGGATTGCCCAAAATACGACATCTATCACTAATAGGCTAAAGCTCTTGACACCAAAAGTTCAGACATTACTCATGGCAATACCTCAAAACTATTGCAAGTTACTGATACGTCCAAAACGTATCTATAATTTCTCCTTGTTCCATGCCTCTTTTGGGTGATATTGCTATGATATTTATACACTTCCATACACTTTTGATCATATTTGGACTAACCTATTAACTCAGTGCACCCCAGTGCCAGTTTCTGTTTTCGGCTGTTTCTGTATTTCAGGTTTTCACATTACGAGAACTGCCAGGAAAAATCCAGAAAAATTATATAAAAAATCAGCATTCCAGAAACTACCGTGCGCCCGAAGGATAGCCGGGGGGGGCACCAGGGCTCCAGGCGCCCTGGCGGAGCGCCCCCCCTGGGCCACGCCGGGGGGCGCCTGGGCCCCCCGAGGCTCCCCCGATGCCCCCTTTTGGCATATATTTAAAGCGTCTCGAGAAACCCTCGAAACAGGAACTCTTTTTCGCGATCTCATGTTTGTTCCGCCGCCGCCGCCGCTTCCAAGATCGGGAGCACCAGGAAAACTCTTCCCGGCTCCCTGCCGGAGGGGAGGATCACCACCGGGTGCCTCTACACCACCATGGACGCCTCCCGGATGAGTTGTGAGTATTCTCCCTTGGACCATGAGTCCATGACCAGTAGCAATGTGATGTTCTCCTCCCGTTCTTGTGCTTCACTAATTAGTCCTCGTGAGCTGCCCTACATGATCGAGGCACATATGTAATCCTTATGCTGTTGCTATGATGAGTTTGCTGGGATCCGATGGATTATGAGATTATGTTAAGATTGTGCTTGAGTAATATATTTGATCTACCTCTTTTATATTTATGTTCATAAGTAATTCTTGCATGTTCTCCGTTGTTATTTATTGCTTTGGCCAAGTAATAGGTAGTGACTCCAAGAGGGAACGTTATGCTCGATTGTGGGTTCATGCCCCTCGATGACTAGTTTGAGTGACAGAAACATGAGTCTAGGGGATGTGCTGTTGCCACAAGGGGGAAATCAACGGTGCTTGTGCCCGCGGGTGCAAGGATTGTTTACTTTACGCAAAGTTCTTTTAATGCAGTTGTCTGTTGCTTTGAGTTTACACTATGGGTGGGGCTCGCAACTTAATACCAGCGAGATGTTCTGGATAGATATCTCAAGGTGGATGATTAGTAGTAGATATTGATGGATTTCGGTCTACTTACTTTGGCGTACCGCCCATGCTTTGAACCTCAACCTTTCTTGCAATGTAGTCAGCATTGGTTTGCGTTCGTGGTCCTGTCAATTGCCCAGCTGTAATTCGTTTACCTCACATAGCTGTTTTATCGTCTTTTGGGAGAGAGACATCACTAGTGAACATCATGAGACTCCGGTCCATATTACCATCATTGATCACACCCGCTATTTACTTTTCGCTATTATTTACTATTGCAAACATTATCTATCACTACTACCATTTGCGTTTAATCCTTTGTGAACTACAAGGCCGGAGTGATTGACAACCTCTCTGTACTCGTTGGGAGCAAAGTTATTTGTATCTGTGTGCAGGTCCACGTTGATTGCTAATATCTGGCGCCGTTAGTAGTTGACACCTTCTTGTTGAACCTAGGAGTCTCTGGGGATTCGATCCTTGGTATCTTTGCCAAGGGAAAAACTTGCGCAACACTACATCTCACACCTTCCACTTGGGGTAACCAACGAGGGGCGAGAAGCCTAGCAAGAGTTTTTCTGGCGCCGTTGCCGGGGACTCCACTCTTCAAGATAGGGGAGTTGCACGCTATCTTTTACCTTTGCTTTTTAGTCTTGTTAGTTTACCTTTCAGTTTTTGCTTTAGTACCTTTTTATCGAAAATCAGAAAAATAGTTATCTTGCTTGCTTGCTACTATGGGTTCCACCGAGAACACCAAGTTGTGTGACTTCTCTAGTCACAACAACGATGACTTTATCAGCACACCTATCACTGCACCTGCCACTTCAGCACCTTCGTATAAAATTAAACCTGCTTTACTGAACTTAGTCATGAAAGATCAATTCTCCGGTGCTGGAGATGATGTTGTTTTACACTTGAACAACTTTGTTGAACTTTGTGATATGCAAAAGTACCAAGAAATAGATGGTAATATTGTTAAGCTTAAGCTTTTTCCTTTCTCCTTGAGAGGAGGAGCTAAAATTTGGTTTCAGTCTTTGCCTAGAAATAGCATAGATTCATGGGACAAGTGCAAAGATGCTTTTATTGGAAAATACTATCCACCTGCTAAAATTATCCAACTAAGAAGTAACATAATGAATTTTAAACAATTGGATAATGAACACGTTGCCCAAGCTTGGGAACGTATGAAGTCTCTTATCAAGAACTGCCCTACTCATGGTTTGACTACTTGGATGGTTATCCAAACTTTTTATGCAGGCTTGAACTTTACCTCGCGGAACTTGTTAGATTCAGCCGCGGGAGCAACCTTTATGTCAACTACACTTGGTGCTGCCACAAGGCTTCTCGATGAGATGATGACCAACTATTCCCAATGGCACACCGAACGCGCTCCAACAGGTAGGAAGGTAAACTCTGTCGATGAGATTTCCTCCTTAAATGAAAAAGTTGACTTAATCATGTCTCTAGTCTCGAAGCAATCTTCTGTTGATCCTCGTTATGATCCTTTAGATTATGTGATTGCTCATGCTTATAGGAGTAACTTTGGTAGAAATCCTAGACCGTTCCCCTCTAATTCCTATGGGAACAACAATGCTTATCCTAGCACCAAGAACTCCACCCAAAAAGATAGAGACTTGCCTGGCTATGAGAAACTGCTAGAAATAGAGAAGGCCACTAAGAATTACATGCATAACCAATATGAACAAAACAAAATCTTCTCGAGGCAATTAAATGAGCATACTGCTATCTTGCAAGACATTAGTAGACAATTAGAGAGCCTAAATACTGAGATTTCTAACCTCCAGACTAGGCTCACTATCACTGAGACCCAAGTTTCCAATATGTCCCACACACAAGCCACTTTGATAAACCAAATGGCAGCTAAACCCGAAGTGGTTGCATCCCTAAGGGAGGAAGAGGATAGAATTAAGAGCCTTCCTAGCCACCACACTGTTGCTACTATCCAAGTTGTTGAGGATATCCAAACTCTTAGCACCCAATGTACTCCTGGTCCCGATGGACCTATTAATGGTGATGCTATGACTATAGAAACTACCAAACAAGTGAACCTTAAGGACACCACTACCACTTTACTTGATGCTAGTGATCTTGATTTTGATAATTGCACTCTTACCGAAGTTATTGATTTCCTTCACAAGATGTCTAGAGATCCCCGCACTAGCACGCTTAACCCTGCCTTCACAGAGCATATCACTAATGCTCTCATCAAAGCTAGGGAGGAGAAACTTAGAGTAGAAGCCTCGATACCTAGAAAGCTAGAAGATGGTTGGGATCCTATGATAAAAATTAAATTGAATGACTTCTCTTACTATGCATTATGTGATGTTGGAGCTAGTACCTCTGTTATGCCCAAAAGACTATATGATATGCTTAAATTGAAACCTTTTGATTCTTGTTCTTTTGGTGTTCGTCTCGTTGATTCTTCCATAAAGAAACCTTTGGGGAGGATCGACGATGTTCTTATCATTATCAATGACAACTATGTTCCCGTTGATTTCACTATTATGGATATTGAATGTGATCCTTCGTGTCCAATTATTTTGGGACGTCCCTTTTTACGCACCATTGGTGCTATCATTGACATGAAAGAGGGTAATATAAAATTTCAGTTTCCTCTCAAGAAAGGGATGGAACACTTCCCTCGAAAGAAGATCAAGTTACCTTTTGAGTCCGTTGTACGGGCTAGCTATTCTTTTACTCTTGATAAGACTTGATCTCTATGCATTATATGTAGCTTAAAGGCATAAAAGAAAGCGCTTTTCGGAGGCAGCCCACATGAATAAAATTTTATTTTGCTTTTGTTGTGTCTTGATGTTGTTTACTACAGTAGCATCATCATTGTATCTTTGTTTTTCATATTTGTGCCAAGTGTAGCCTCTGATTGCTAGAAAGTTCAAAAGTTGTGAGGTGTTGTCTAGGAAACAGATTCTGTCCTTGGATAGAAAAATTCGTATAAAATCACCAGATCATCTTTTTGGTCTGAATTTTTTCGACAGCGTTCTCTATATAATTGTCTTTCGTGCGTCCGTTCTGAGTTTTTTTATTAGAGTTGCAGAAGTGCCCCGAACAAATCAATTACTACCTGCTGTTCTGTTTTTCACAGATTCTGTCCTGTTTTGCCTTTCCTTCATTTTGCAAACCAAGAGCTTGCTTTTTCCTTGCAAAAACCTTTTGGAAATCTTGAGAAACAGTAGACCTTCAAGAATATCTTTATTTCCAGCAAGGTACAATTATTTTATTATGGGTACTAACCTCGCTAATCAGATTATGATGAGTTATGTATGAAGGGAGTTTTCAAGTGTGCGAGGGAAGATGATAAAAACATTCAGGTGTGTCAAGCGCTCAAGCTTGGGGATGCCCCCGTGCACCCCCAAGAAATATTCAAGGAGACTCAAGCGTCTAAGCTTGGGGATGCCCCCGTGCATCCCCTTCTCCATCAACATTATCAGTTCGTCTTTCGTTCCACTATATTTTAATCACTTCATGTGTTATGTGCTATGCTTGGAGCGTCTTGTTTTTAGTTTCCTTTTTAGTTTTTCATAATGAGTCGGAACTCAGCTTTCTTTATGTGGGAGAGAAACACGCTCCACTTCTACCTAGAAAATAACATAGAATTTTCATGACTATCTTTGCTGTGTGTGTTCTTTGTCTTTTAATAGCTACTATCATGTTCTGCTCTTAGTATTCATGCCTATCTTTTTAAAGAGCTTGTGTTTAGTTGGTTGCTTGAACTCTCTTTAATTACCATGCTCTCCTTATTAAGAGAGTTTGCTTCCGTTGCAGTGGTTAATATGTCTATGATAAAGATGCTGCGTGCATGATGGGGCTTAGTAGTTCATGTTTTCTTATGGTTAGTCTCAAATAGCTGGGGGATTCCCAATGTGTTATTGGAGTACCAACATGATTTGTTTGCCAATGACGTGGTATGGTTTAGTAATATCTTCCCACAAGAATTTATTTTGATTGACTTGGCGTATGCTCACGCATATTTAAGACTGTAAAGAAAGTCTGTCAAGCCTTGATGATCTTTTATTTCTGAGCAGCGATATAACTTCCATGCCTGATTCAATGTTGCTTTGTCGCTCTGCATGATTATGACCGTCATTGCTCTCTTAGTTGGTCGCTCCCAGTCTTTTGCTAACCTCCACCTGTACTAAGCGGACTGACTGCTTGTGCATCCACATCCTTTTAAACCAGTTATGCCATATGAGTCCACCATACCTACCTATATGTGGTATTTCACCGCCACTCCAAGTAAATTTACATGTGCTACCTTTAAAACCTTCAGTTTTTGCAATACATAGCTCATGGGAAAGTAGCTTAAAAACTATTGTGGTAAAGAATATGTTGCTTATGTATCTTATTTCTTATAAGTTGCTTGCTGAGCGGTAACCATGTTTCTGGGGACGCCATCAACTGTTACACTTTTGTTGAATATCATGTGAGTTGCTATGCATGTTCGTCTTGTCTGAAGTAAGGGTGATTTGCCATGGGTTGAATGGTTTGAGTATGCATATTGTTAGAGAAGAACATTGGGCCGCCAACCAAAGCCATTTATCATGGAGGAAGTTTTAGCTTGGACATTAATCCTCAATCTCTTATGAGAATATGCTTAATCATTAAAGAGGAGTCCATTATCTATTTTCTATGTTGTCCCGGTATGGATGTCCTCAAGTTGAGATCTATCAAAAACGAGAAATCAAATGCGATCTATCTCCTTGGACCTTTGTACAGGTGACATAGAGGTACCCCTTTGTGACACTTGGTTCAAACATATGTAATGCAACGACAATCCATGGAAATCCGAGCTAATTAGGACAAGGTGCGAGCACTATTGGTATTCGATGCATGAGGCTTGCAACTTATAGGATGTCTTATGCATAACACATATGAAGTACTACTACCGTTGACAAAATTGTTTCTATGTTTTCAAAATAAAAAGCTCTAGCACATGAGTAATCCCTGCTTCCCTCTGCGAAGGGCCATTCTTTTACTTTTATGTTGAGTCTCCACCTTCTTTCTTCAAGCACCAACTACTGAGAGCATGATTGTCATTCTGAGTGTAATGTGCATTGTCCCAAAGTAGCATTGTCTTTTGCATGATTGTGATATCGTTTATTCTGAAATCATTGTATCTAGTCATCACTTAAACCTTGGAGGTGCCCCTGCATTTATGTTTTGCTTCACTAAAGGGGGCAAGCTAGATATCACTTTATCATATTTGCACACCATGTTCATTGCAAATCTTTTTGATGTTTCAGTTTCATATTGTAAAACTTTCAGTCATTTGTGATTTTCTCATGAGGCAACTTAATTACTATAGAATCATTGTCTCAGTAAGCTTTTGTCATATGACTATAAAAAGTCCTATATGGTTAATAGCATGTCACCACAGAAATTATTCTTGTTATCATTTACCTACTCGAGGACGAGCATGAATTAAGCTTGGGGATGTTGATACGTCCAAAACGTATCTATAATTTCTGCTTGCTCCATGCCACTTTTGGGTGATATTGCTATGATATTCATACACTTCCATACACTTTTGATCATATTTGGACTAACTTACTAATCCAGTGCACCCCAGTGCCAGTTTCTGTTTTCGGCTGTTTTTGTATTTCAGGTTTTCACGTTTCGAGAACTGCCCAGAAAAATCCAGAAAAAATATATAAAAAATCAGCGTATCGGAAACAACACTGTGTCCGAAGGGAAGCCTGGGGGGGGGGGCACAGGGGCTCCAGGCGCCCTGTGGGCGCGGCCCCCCTGGGCCGCGCCGGGGGGGCGCCTCGGCCCCCCGAGAGCCCCCCGGTGCCCTACTTTCGCATATATTTAAAGGACTCGCCGAAACCCTCGAAACAAGACTTCTTTTCGTGATCCCATCTCTGTTCCGCCGCCGCCGCCGCTTCCAAGATCGGGAGCACCAGGAGAACTCTTCCCGGCACCCTGCCGGAGGGGAGGATCACCACTGGGAGCTTCTCCACCACCATGGACGCCTACCGGATGACTCGTGAGTAGTCTCCCTTGGACCATGAGTCCATGACCAGTAGCTATGTGATGTTCTCCTCCCGTTCTTGTGCTTCACTAATTAGTCCTCGTGAGCTGCCCTACATGATCGAGGCACCTATGTAATCCTTATGCTGTTGCTATGTTGAGTTTGCTGGGATCCGATGGATTATGAGATTATGTTCAGATTGATCTTGAGTAATATATTTGATCTACCTCTTTTATATTTTAGTTCATAAGTAATTCTTGCATGTTCTTCGTTGTTATTTATTGCTTTGGCCGAGTAATAGGTAGTGACTCCAAGAGGGAACGTTATGCTCGATTGTGGGTTCATGCCCCTCGATGACTAGCTTGAGTGACAGAAACATGAGTCTAGGGGATGTGCTGTTGCCACAAGGGGGAAAACAACGGTGCTTGTGCCCGCGGGTGCAAGGATTGTTTACTTTACGCAAAGTTCTTTTAATGCAGTTGTCTGTTGCATTGAGTTTACACTATGGGTGGGACTCGCAACTTAATACCAGTGAGATGTTCTGGATAGATATCTCAAGGTGGATGATTAGTAGTAGATATTGATGGATTTCAGTCTACTTACTTTGGCGTACCGCCCATGCTTTGAACCTCAACCTCTCTTGCAATGTAATCAGCATTGGTTTGCGTTCGTGGTCCTGTCAATTGCCCAGCTGTAATTTGTTTACCTCACATAGCTGTTTTATCGTCTTTTGGGAGAGAGACATCACTAGTGAACATCATGAGACTACGGTCCATATTACCATCATTGATCACATCCACTATTTACTTTTCGTTATTTACTTACTATTGCAAAAACACTATCTATCACTATTATCATATTGCTTTTAACCCTTTGTGAACTACAAGGCCGGAGAGATTGACAACCTCTCTGTACTCGTTGGGAGCAAAGTTATTTGTATCTGTGTGCAGGTCCACGTTGATTGCTAATTGCGTCGTTAGCAATTGACACCTACTTGTTGAACCTAGGAGTCTCTGGGGATTCGATCCTTGGCATCTTTGCTAGGGGAAAACACTTCTACTTACTGCATCTTACACCTTCCACTTGGGGTAACCAACGAGGGGTTCGAGGCCCATCAGCGCCCTGGCGGCGCCCCCCCCCCCTGGGCCGCGCCGGGGGGGCGCCTGGGCCCCCCGAGCCCCGTCTGGTGCCCCCCTTCGGCATATATTTAGAGCGTCCTTCGAAACCCTCGGGACGGGAACTCTTTTTCGCGATCTCATCTCTGTTCCGCCGTCGCCGCCGCTTCCAAGATCGGGAGCACCAGGAGAACTCTTCCCGGCACCCTGCCGGAGGGGAGGATCACCATCGGGAGCCTCTCCACCACCATGGACGCCTCCCGGATGAGTTGTGAGCACTGTTCAAGATATCTTCCGATATGCCGATAAATCGGCCGATTTATCGCTTACCGTTGTCTGGCCGATTAGATAAATCGGCCGATAAATCAGCCGATATGGCGATAAATCGGCCGATTTGCCGATAAACTGGCCGATTTACCCCTTATCATGGGTCGACCGATAAGTTCCCGATAAGCGATATCCCCAACATTGGTTGTGAGTAGTCTCCCTTGGACCATGAGTCCATGACCAGTAGCTATGTGATGTTCTCCTCCCGTTCTTGTGCTTCACTAATTAGTCCTCGTGAGCTGCCCTACATGATCGAGGCACATATGTAATCCTTATGCTGTTGCTATGATGAGTTTGCTGGGATCCGTTGGATTATGAGATTATGTTCAGATTGTTCTTGAGTAATATATTTGATCTACCTCTTTTATATTTATGTTCATAAGTAATTCTTGCATGTTCTACGTTGTTATTTATTGCTTTGGCCGAGTAGTAGGTAGTGACTCCAAGAGGGAACGTTATGCTCGATTATGGGTTCATGCCCCTCGATGACTAGCTTGAGTGACAGAAACATGAGTCTAGGGGATGTGCTGTTGCCACAAGGGGGAAAACAACGGTGCTTGTGCCCGCGGGTGCAAGGATTGTTTACTTTACGCAAAGTTCTTTTAATGCAGTTGTCTGTTGCATATTGTGTGAGAGGACATTGTTTGGCCGTGTGAATCTTAGTTATGCAGAAGCCGGGTGTGTAATGCTTAGATCTTTTAAGTAACAAAGTGCCCCTTTTCTCAAAACGAAAGCCCTTGCTCTTCTTTGGAGACCCCGTTCATTCGGGGACATGCTGCGCAGCACCATTAGGGATCCAAAGACTACCCATCGGCATTGAAGTAATAGAGAATTTTGAGGCACGCCAAAAGTAAACGGTTTCTCAGATCGTTTCCGATATAGGCGAAGGTTAGGCCCTCCTTAGAAGCTTTCAGAGTAAGATCAAATGTAATGGTGGATCACGAATACAGGGGAGTGGTGACGTGGAAGAAGATCAAGCTTGCGTACCCATCTTATGAACAATTTTGTGAAAACAAATTAATATCTCAGACTGACATAAAAAAGCACCACTGTGCAACACTGTTCTCTTGATATTATAAGGTAATATTATTTGTTCAAGAAAACTCTGAAGGAAATAAAACTTTCATATTTCTGCAATGACGTGGCATCATTGGGTCATGCTCCCATGATACACTAGTGTTGCTGCAGCATTATAAGATGTTGTTTTACATCACCAGGATACTTTTTTCATTGAAAAGAGCAAAGTTGTGTGCTCACTACAATGGGAGACCTGCAATTTCATGACACACGTCAGCATTAGTGGAAATATATAGGTTTCATGTTACTATACAGTACATAACATAACATTGAGTATGAAAAAATTGAGGTAACAAATTTATTAAACTCATGATTCTTGTCTTTTATGACTTCTTGTGGACGATGAATGAGTTCATCAACTTTCTCGTGTCTCTCGCTCGGGGGGAGTAGGATAGGTTCATTTTTAATTTGACACTAGAAAAACCCCAGTGGTAGTTTTGATCATTTCAAGAGTAGACCATCGAAAATAATTAAGCATTTTTCTAGAGATTACATATTCTAATGCAAACATCTCAATCATAGCTTACTGAATTCACGGCGGATGATGGTTAGAATGTCAGTTGGCCACATCTTAAGAAAACCCATGCGCACTCGACCTACTAAGAAATTGGCCATCAAGTTATGTGTATTATTTGCAATTTAATCTTCCTTCCCCATCTTACCACAATTTATTATAATAGTTATTTTCTTCTTACCCCTACAAGAAGTGTGAAATTAACTTTTGTAGTGCATAGATTAATTACCGCAGTTAACTTCGTATACTTTCTATCACAAAATTGTTTTCGTATAATTTGCATATAGTGTGTGCACTATGTTACTTTACTACCTTATTTAGCTGCTAGTTTGAACTTTTTCGTTGATGTGAAGGCCTAAAGGGTGAACCTCAAGATATGAGATGATATGTACACATATGCATTCGTCTTGAGGTGTTTAGTAATACCATGTATAAGAAATATAAAACTTTTTCTAGCACTTTGAGGAATGAAATAATTCATAAGAAGACAAGTGATATTTGGGAAATGGATACAATCCATATAATACAGAAAAGGTCTAGACTTATACCTTTGCAACTTAATGAAATTAACTTTTCATAATAAAGAGCATGTGCGTGTCTAAAGGAAATTTCATACCTCCTAGTTCATTGGTAGCTAAAGGTTACTGAGCTTGTTCACAATGTACTGAATGGTAGGTCTGTTCTTCTGATCAATCTCCACACATTTCAGAGCAATATCAATGCAAGCTTCTACTTGATTGAGTTCATCTTCTTCTAACTCGTACTCGGACATTATTGTCTCTAGTTTCCATTTTTCTTTTACCTGGATATTTTTTTCAAATTATCCTCCGTGGCAATGTAATATATAGCGATTATAGAAGAGTATTATCAATTTTAATCTTTAAATAATGAAGTGATGTCTATTCTTACTTCATCAATATATTTCCTTGCATGCTTCTGGTCAGTGCTGGAACTATTCTTCTCTCTTGTGGAGATCTCTAATATGACCAGGCCTAAACTATATATGTCGGAGCGGGCCGAGATTTCACCGTTATATAAATACTCTGGGGCCATGTATCCACTGATGGCATGAACAAATAAAAATTAATCAGCATTACTGTAGATGTAAAAATAAAGTGTACCTCAAATTACAGGAACACGACAGTTGATATATTATTATAATGGGAGCGAAGCTTACACAGATCCCACAACACTTCGTGTGTTCATTCGGGTTTGTTCTTGGCCAAATATTCTGGAGAATCCAAAGTCGGCAATCTTCGGTGTCATGTTGCCATCCAGCAATATATTTTGAGGCTTGAGACCCAAGTGGAGAACAGGACTAGGTAAGGTATGCAGAAAATGTATACCTTGACAAATCCCCTTTATTATCTTGAAGCGTATGTCCCATTCAATGCTACTAAATTCACCTAAAGTAACATACCATAGATTCTTTTAATGGATTCAAATGGTAAATATTTTTTGGAATAAGAATGATAAATTCGTTTTGGAAGTGAAGAACCTCCGCCAAGGCAACAACAAAAAATATCTTGGGAAGTGAACAACCTCCACCAAAACAACAAGATTCTTCTATTGATAATGGGTGATGTTATCTCTTGTTGCACATTGTTATATGAAGTTAAGGAAACTTATACCAAGCAATGTTAAAATACCAAACCACGTAAAAATTGAGAAGATTTGAAAATAAAGGGCCGGGATAGTGAAATTTATGACATACCAACAAGACTCTTGTCCAAGCCCCCCTTAGGCAAGTATTCATAACAGAGTAAAGTTTCAGTAATTTCTGCAATAATGTGTCTTCCATTGCTCTGCACCAATCTGTTTTGTGCTTCCCGGCAGAATGCAACCAACTTCACAACATTTTCATGTTCGAGCACCATAATATTTTGAACCTCATTGTCAAATATTGTTTCACGTGGCACAGGGGAATTTTCTGCGAGTTTCTTCACAGCAATCAATTCACCACTATCGAGAATCCCCTGTTTAATGGCACATAAAGTTAATTTATATTAGAACAATGTTTTTGTCAACCTCTGAAAAGAAGGAGAAAGATTTGGTAAAATCGTACCTTATAAACTTCCCCAAAGGCACCTTCACCAAGCTGTAGCTCCTTGGAGAAGTTGCTCGTAATTTTCTTCAGAAAGTCTAATGGTACTTTGTTCGGTAAGGTCTCTAGGGTTACACCTTGGGTGGCCATTGCTGATACAGTAAGAAGTTAATGATGTGAGAAAGAACTTCCATTTTACCAAAGCATGTAATTTGCCGAACAACATCAGACTAAGTATGCACAAGGACGGTGAATCTGAAAATAGTTTAGCAGTTTGTCGAGTGCAACTGACCTTGGAGACGAACAATTGGCCAGGGATCCACGCTGGGAAGAGAACACCAAGAGGGGGTGTGCTTAATATCTGGGATGGATGGATTGCTTCTGCCACTGCCTCTTGGTATATATAAAGCAAACCAAGGAGATATTTATGATCAGTTGACTTGAGTCCTACTCATCCTCATCTATCGACGCGGTTTAGTCTGAGTAACGTGCATGTTATTTCACCTTGGACTCTCCCTGGTCTGTAGATGCGATCTGGTATTATTTTTTTTGTTTTTATCTGGTGGACACCAGATGCAGCACCACAAGCTGACAACTTGTGTCAGATGCATGAACTTAATTACTCCCTCTGTTCACTTTTGTAAATCCTTTAGGACAGCTGAAATTAAACTGTATTAGGTGTTGTCTTAAATGTCTAAAAGGTCTTACAAAAGTGAACGGAGGGAGTATATGACATTTGCAGGAGGCAAAGCCCACTAATAATTACACCCTCAATCCCACAATATAAGACCATCTTTCAAGCTATGTTAGATGAGCTTGAAATTTATATATATGAGCTTGGCATAGTCTTCATAAAAACTCACTCATGGTGCGCTTTCTTCTTTCTTATTTAGATATTTTTGTTGCTTTCTGTGTATGCTTGTGATTGACGGTTATTAAAACAAAAAGACAAGTTAATTAAAATGGTTTGCTCTTGAACTTTGTGTCAGGTTCATTTGTGTAGTACATATCACGTTCACGGCTAGCAGGCATCTATATTCTGTGTCATGGCCGGCCTAAATCCATACTTTCAAGCTAGCAGACGTCTAGGTCACTGTATTCTCACATCATGGATTATATATCACTGTATTATTTTTGAGGATATGAAGGTTTCGTGCTCATGGAAGAATAATTACCAGCATGATGATTTCGTACTGGTGCAGCAATTAAAAGATCCTAATTCATTGATTAGGGCAGTCCAGCATTAAATAATCATGAACTTGTCATCATCAAAAACTAGGCATCCCAAAAAAGAAATATGTTGCGATGTGATCGAGGAGTCAAGTGGATATATAAACTACGTATATATAGCTCGTAGTACCTTGGCTCTTCCGGGTTTAGTTGAGGCATCGCTATAATTGCCCACTTGATACGACATTGTCTCCGGTGGTCTGTTAAGTAGATAATGATCAGCCGTCCAAGTTGATTTGTTATGACTCTGGGCACAGATGGCTAGCATGGTATAGTCTTCATGAAAACTCGGTTTTTTTACAAAGTGAGGTGTTCGAGGAAGCAGGCCATGCATAATAAAGCTGCAGCTCTGCTAGTCACGGTAGCATCTTCAGAGACATTTGCAGAAGCTGTTCTCACCGCATACAAAAAATTAGCAATATAACTAAAAAAATGATTGCAAAAGTCTAAAATATTTAGTTAGGATGGTAGATCAATCCCCTCTAGAATTGATAGAAAAACCCGTTAATCTGAAGCAGCTGGGTTCACGCTTCTTGATTAGCACCCAGCTGGGGGGAGACTTCACATGCAACAACTACAAAGATACTCCTTCCGTTTCTAAATACAAGTCTTTTTTCAGAGATTTCAATAAGAACTATATACGGATATATATAAACATATTTTAGAGTGTAGGTTCACTCATTTCACTCGGTATGTTGTCCGCATTGGAATCCCTAAGAAGACTTATATTTAGGAATGGAGGGAGTATATTTTTCTTTGCGTGAAACTACAAATAGCTAAGGGAGATTAAGTAGCGGAGGTTGCGGAATGTTTTATATACAGACCGGCCAATAGTCAAGAATTATTTTCAGGATAAACTAATTGGTTGGTGTCAGCTGAAGTTAATGGTACTCCTCCATATTAATCTGCAAGGCTCAACAAAAAGATTTCATATCTTGACTAGCCTCAATCCATGGCTATATTCAAGCAGGTGTCCTGTCACAGCTGATCTTGTATTTATTTTCAGATGTTATTTACATGGTTCTAAAAAAATGTTGGCACGGAGGGCAAATCTTGATTAGCAATTGTTTATAGGGATGGCACCCGCAGGGTATGGATAAGGTTGAAGCCACCTCATACCCTTACCCAGCCCTCCTGAGCTTATCTGTCACCCTTACCCATACCCGTCAACGGGTACAGTTTTTTCCCATACCCGTTACCCGACAGGGTAGATGGGTAATCGCGAGTAAAATTACCCATGTTTGCACGAAATCAATTTGAACAACTCACAGTCATGAACAAAAATATATAATCAAAATTTACAATGACACATACTTAAGCAACAACACATCATAAACAACAACACATTTAATAAAAGAATCACTTTGTCGTAAATAACAACACATCAAAATAGCGTCACATAGTTCACAATCATGACAAAGTGTAGACTATAGAGATAATTTTGAATTCATATAGATTTTATATGGGTACATAGGTATGTGGGTATGGGTTATACGATCCCATACCCGTGCCCGTTCTACCCGATGGGTTTCAGATTTCCCTATTTACATACCAATGGGTAACTTTTTGTCCCATACCCTTACCCTAACAGGGTTTTTGCCCGCATGGTACGTGGGTAATGGGTACGCTTCATTTACTTAGCTCCATCAAAAGATCTTCACAAACTGCTAGCTAGGAGTTAAATGCGCAGACCACCACTTTATGATTCATGACATTTCGCACCGAACCGAAAATTTGACTGTGGCAAAAAGCACGGATGAAAACTGCTAAGAGCATCTCCAGCCGTTGCCTCCCCCCAGGAGGCTTAAAGTCGTCGTCTGGGGGCGAGCCAATGCTAAATTGGCGCTGGGGGCGATTTGATTCCCAACCGCCACCCCCAAATGACCTTTTAAGAAAACATTCGTCCAACTTTCAGCAAACACAACATACATTCAACGACATTTAGGCGTTCCATGGGTTTTTATATATAGAAGACATGAAATGAAATAAAATAAAATACTAATGAGTGCCTAGAGGCCAAAGATCTGTGGCTGAACACGGTGTAGTCGCCGTCGCCGCCGCCGTCGTCGTGCTCCTTCTTCACCCTGCTGCTGGACCCCTGGCCGTGGTCGCCCTACCGGGCTGGTTTGGCCGGCGGCAGTGCGTCGTCATCGCTATCCTCGAGCACGATGACACCTCCCTCCTTGCGGCCACGGCGTCGCGCGGCGATCTCCTCTAGGGCGCAGCGTTGGCGGTCCATCTCTAGCCGAGCCCAGTCTTCTCGCGCCCACTTCAAAGCGGCCTCCTCGTCGATCGGCTCGCTCTTCATGGCTGCGATTCCAGGCTCGCTCTTCACGGCGGCGAGCCCAGGCTCCATCTTCGACTTGACGAGGCGGGGCGGGGCCGAGGAGGAGGCGCGGCCGCCCTCATTGATGACAATGCCGGCGCTGCGGGTGCGCCTCC
>LR738715.1:896218193-896315168 GCA_902687465.1 Secale cereale
GATAAACTACGGATATGCAAGGCATGTATTATCAAGTCTTCTCTAGCAGTGTATCAAATTTGATCCTAAGTAAAATTTGCGGTTTTACTCAACTGATTGGTATAACATGCAGTGGATACATACCACCAGAATACATAAAGCATCAAATAATATCAAGAGAGTTTGACATATTTAGTCTGGGAGCAATCATTGTAAGGATAATGGCCGGACATGAATGCTACAATTCAATTGTTGAGATCCCAAGAAGGAAATCTGTTAATCTGGTAAGAACAAGTATTTTCTGTGCTGATTCCAACATCGATACGCCGTTATGCTTGACCAAATTATGCTAACTTTCATTCGTATGTTGCAGGTACAAAAAATCTGGAGAAAAAGGCTATCTGGAACTATGAGTCACACAACATTAGAAGTATACTGTAACCAGGTGAAAAGATGCATTGAGCTTGCATTAGATTGCTTGATCTCAAACAGACAAGAAAGGCCGACCATAAAGGATATTGTGTTAAGTTTGGATGACACTGAAGCAATCATAGGTGACCGAGGGATGCAAAAGGATCAGGTAACATCCCCTTGGCACATATCGGCTTTCCATTTATTGCATTAACCTCTTTTTTTAGAAGGATGTAATGAAGAGATTGCATCAGTCATGACACATATGGCCATTGCACAGATCACATTTGCATTTTGCTCTTTTTTTCTAGAATTATAAAATGAAAATGTTTCATCACTCATTGCAAATCTATTGATTTTCCATTTACCATATTAATGTTCCGAATTTACAAGATTCTACTAATACACATTATCTGATAGAAAAATGATATCAACCGGAGGTGCTTGTTATTAAAAAAAATACAAAATTAATATACATCCTAAATCCATATATTATTGAACAAAATATGAAAAACATGCGTGTTCAATATTTATTGAAACGACCTGTACCACCTCTCCCATAAGCACAGGGTTCGAACAGACTGCTAGAAAGCTAAGGAGGAGCCCAAGAAAGCTTCTCGAGCACATCCGTAAACTTCCCTCCCTCACTTCCCTCCCTCCCGCTTCGCCCCGCGCGGCGACCGGGGGAACCCTAGATCGGCCGTCGTCCCTCCCTACCCCCTCCCTTCTCCCCCCTCACTGCTGCCCGAGGGCACGGCAGGGCGAAGCCCAACCATCATCGGAGGCGGCGGGGCTTCGGGTTTGTAGTCTCGCCCGCTACGGTACGGAGCGTACCTACGCTACGAGCCAAGTCATGGCGCGGGCTGGGCGCTACGACGGAGCTGCTAGAGGGCGCGGCATTGCCTCTCCTTTGCGGTTGCTAGGCCGGGAGTTAGCGGCGGGGCACCTGGGTGCCAGGGATGTCGGCGAACGGCGCAGCCAGATCTGGGCACAAGAGGCAGGGGCTGAGCTCGACATGGGCTACGGGCCTGCGTCGCTGCCATGGCTGGTGGTGGTGGAGGTGCAGCGGCGGCTAGCCGATGGGTGTGCTGCTGGAGACCGGTATCCCTAGTGAGCATCCTTGGCGATAGGCAACGGTCTCTGGGGTATCCTACCAGTGGACGGGCGCTCGTTAGTGGCGTTGTGTTAGTCTTCATCGGCCACCGTGGTGGGGAGGCATAGGGGGTGTCCGGTCCGGAGGATCGCCGGAAGGATGGCCGACTCTGACTGCCCATCGCCGGCATAGCTAGGGGTATGTTGGTCATTGAGTGGTTCGCTCCCCCTACTCCTGTTTTGCCCCACCGCTTGCACACTGATGTAGCTCCAACGTTGTTAAAGACGGGACTTGGATTGAGGTTTCATTGGTTGGGATATCCTTTTGGACCAAAGTCGATCACTTTGGCTACTCTTGGCGGTGTCTAATTGCAGGGCAGCGGTCCTGGTAGTGGGAGGCGCGACGTTCCTAGGCAGGGCGTGTGTCCCAGGTGTGGGCGGGCAGCCATGGCAATGTGGGTGGCTTGCTTGCGAGTGGTTGGCGGAGCCACGGGTGCGACGAATTGGTGTGAGCTCCGGGGTACATCACTTGCCCTGTCCTCATACTAGATGATGGTTGCGGTGTCTGTGAGGTCATATCCAAGGATCCATTGCGGCATTCCCACTTCTTTTGTCACGCTCAGGGTAAAAATTTGATCTGCGAGATCGGCCGATGGTGGCTACCCGTAGTCGTTACCCTTCTGGGTGGCATCATTTTGGAGTTCTGGCTTCGTCATTGTCCGTCTCACCTCTCCGTTGCGTCATGCTCATGATGGAGGTCTCCATCGGCTCCAGGCGGTCTTCTTCACAAATATGTAGTTAGCTTGGTAGTTAGTGGGGTGGTGTCTCGGTGCCCCACACGTTTGTATCTTGTCTTGGATGTGTGTTATGTGTGGTGGGGGCATGCATTTGTATCGAGCTGTTTGGACGTAGTGCGGCGATGGTTGCTTTATAATATATAACGGGGGATCCTTTTTCGTCTATAAGCTGAGGGTTTTCTTTAGTCGGTGCGTGCATGTAATTCTCGTATACCAATATGTCCATTTTCATATTTTTTAATCTTTAGTGTTTTGATTGATATATATATATAGTTATGTCAAGATGATGGAGAGTCCACTCTTCCTTCCGATATCAGGGGCACCACCACAAGTAACTCCAAATCTTCTTCAGGTTTGTGCTTGCTATCTAATATTTATTAACTATAGAGAAATTTTTAGGTGGTCCGAACAGATATTGACCTTTCAAAATTAGTTTGTAACTATAATATTTGTTTAATTTCAATTTTGTTATCATGATCTCTCATGGACAAAAAATTTGCACGTCATGTCATATATATTGATGCACCTTTGACTGTCAGTTGGGAACTAAACAGTAGAAAATCAAGATAAATTATTTTTGAAAAACACCAAAAATGCATTTCACGAAATAATGTCAGAAGGTATACGAAGGACCATTGCCAAATTTCTTTAACAAAGCAAGCAAGTGTACTAGTGTTCTTTCACATTTTACTTTTTTAGAGCAGAAAGTGTACACCATTCCTAGCAAGGCACGTGTATATTTTACTTTTCTTTAGTGATTCACTCTGACTTATGTGAATAAAAATATCAACATTGTGTTTGGTACGTTTGCAATTTGGATATATTTTAATGAAGTCAATTTGGATACATTTCTTTAATGAAGTCAACATGTGACATATTACAATGTGATTGTTTTTTGTCTTCGTATGGTAAGTACTACACATACAAAGGTCAAGTGTGAATGTTTAGTAGTATATTGAAAGAGAGAGAGAGAGAGAGAGAGAGAGAGAGAGAAAATCAATTAAATATTCCTGTTTTCACAAGTACCCCCTCCGTCGATGAATAAGTGTACATATATTTTTTTTAGGACAGATTATGGAGTGGAGTAAAAAATGCATTGGGAAGGTGCAAGTCACGACCTCTCTCCTTTGTAATTACCCCACCCCCTATGACCTAAGTGCATGTAGAAAGTGAGGATACCATGTGTTAAATGTTGTCGGTCTTGATTATCGTGTGATGAGTGAGAAGCAATTTTTTTCTACTTTAAGATCAAGTACAATAGAGTGACGTAGGCTGGCTATGAGAGATGCCACCTCAAATTTGTGTCTAGTTCGAGGATAGATGATAAGCGGGCTACAACCTTACAGTCTCCTGTAGCACGCGCCCCAAGGACCTTTGTGAGAGAAGGATGTGGGTCATATATTAATGGTATGACATAGTAGTATGACTAAGTATTGGCTCTTGGTTATATTCTTTACCATGCTCTAAAGTGCATTGAAAAGATAGAAATACACTTTTTGTGAATAAATTTTGAATGCCAAAACATACACATATTCGTGGACAGAGGGATTAGTTGATATAATTAGGATATTATGTGTGGTCAAATGTAAGCTTGATGAATGGACAACTCATACCAATTATTTCTCATAACTGCTAGAGGTGAGATGGGCATCTTAAAAGAGGTCTTATCTAGAATACTTAACCAACAACACCAATAATGTCACGCGGGTACATATATTGTCTACTTATAATTATTGAATACAAGCGCACAATGTTGCTAAGCAACACATATATATGTCAACTTAGGGGTGTTTTGTTAGGCTTAACATTGACCTATAAGCAAAAAATGTACCTACTTTGTGCTTTTAGTTTTTGATCTTTTCTCATATCATCATGTAACAATATTCAGAAAAAAGGCAAAAGTATATAAATAGTTTTTTTTGCTTATAAGACAAAATGCAAAAGACAAAGTTAAGCATAAGCAAACACCTCGCTGCACAGAGAACTTCGTGGCTGTGGAGCCAAGGGTTATGTCATTGAGCTTACTAAAAGAGATGACAGATGATTTCTCTGAAGAGCGATTAATTGGTCGGGGTAGTAGTGGAAGTATTTATAAGGTATGATCCACTGTATTTACATTTCCGAATATTGTTGCCAACATGCCACCCTAACATGACCGAAATGTCAAATTAATTACTAGGGATTCCATGCGGATGGACAAGTCATTGCTGTGAAGATCCTTAATTCACATGGATTTGACACAACAGCGTTCCATAAGGAGATTCAAATCCTCATGACTATCCATCACAAAAATATTGTACAGTTCGTTGGGTACTGCCGTGAGACAAGATCGAAGATTGTAAAGTCCAATGGAAAACATGTACTAGCCGAGGAGATACATACCCTGTTGTGCTTCGAGTATTTGCAAACATCCCTTGATAAGTGCATGTCACTAGGTATTTCTGAGACTAAAACATGCAGCATAACATATTAGTTTTTTATCATTTCCAAATAAAGTGGAATAACTATGTCCCTTTTGGTTGCAATCATTTTTCATGTTTACAGATGTGGAGTCTGGACTCGATTGGCAGACACAATACAGAATAATAAAGGGCATATGCGAGGGTTTAAAATACCTCCATGAAGGATTGGAGATTCCAATTATTCACATGGGTCTAAATCCAAGCAGTATATTGTTGGATGAGAAGATGACGCCAAGAATATCTGATTTTACTTCAGCATATCTCATCGGTGAAATAACTACATGTGTGACACGAAGGGTGGCTGGAACAATGTGAGCTCTGAACTCCGTTTTTAGTGGTCAATTCATTTGCTTTACGTTGCAAACAAATGTGATAGTATTTCTTATTTCTCTATGCAGGGGATACATGCCGCCGGAGTACATTCATAGACAAGTAATCTCGAAACATTATGACATATACAGCTTGGGAGTTATACTCCTTCAGCTAATGACAGGGAAGCAATCATATCGTGAATTTTATGACATGTCTGTTCAAATGTTTATTGATCTGGTAAGTAGAACTAGGCCATTTGTATTACTGTTATCAAATGCATGAATTAATTAAATAACGACATAGCTATATCAATTTGCATGACATTTTGTAGGGTATAGAGAAATGGAAGCAGAGGCTCCAAAAATCAATGGACATCACGTTAGTTAAAGGATATTGCCAGCAAATTAAGAAATGCTTGGAGATAGCGGTGAGGTGTTTGGAGACTGACAGACACAAAAGGCCTTCCATTGGCAATATCGTAGATACGCTGGATGAAATAGAAGCCAGCTTGATTCCGCAGCTAGACTATGAACTGCTTCTTTACGTTCATCCACTGGAGCTCACATTCATGTCCTCATTGCCGTTGGAAATACCAAGAAAGAAAAAGGCACCCATGATGTCTTCCAGCTGCTTGTTGCACCTAGACAACAAGGGAAATGACCGAGTTGCATTCATGCTTGTGGCCAACAACCCGAGCAGGTATCTAACAAAGGAACCGCTCTGTGGCGTTGTGCAACCAAGGTGTGCCTACACCCTCACTCTCACAATGTGCAATAATAAGCAGCAGCCATCGTTGTCGTCGTTGACGACAGATAGCGGTGCCAACTACTTCACACTGCATAGCGTCATGGTGGGCCAATATGACCTTGACAAAGATACCGTCTCAGCCGAGTACGAAGAATATTTCAAGAAAACCAAAGAGAAGGCCAGCCATGATGTACAAGAGGTGACGTTGAATGTTATCTGTTGTCAAGCTGACCGTGGGATATCCTCCGAGGTACATAATCTTATAAGCTACTCCCTCCGTTCCACATTACTTGACCCATATTTATCTAGACATGGATGTATCTAGATACTAAACAAGTATAGATACATCCGTATTTAGATAAATTCAAGTCAACTAATTTGGAACGGAGGGAGTACAAGAGTTTATTCTTAGGTGTCCATATTAATTATTGTTTTATTTTGTTGGCTTGCGTGATGTGTGATCAATCTGGCTTGCAGCCAACTGAGACAACAGTTGAGGTGATTTTCTTTTGTCCGTACATCTTTCCTAACTATCCTCTCAATCAATCATGCAAATCGAGTAAATGTTCGTGTACTGGATTTAAATCAGATCATAACCAAGCCGGATGCTCAGAAAGTTTTGTCCATAGATGTGCATCCAATGGAACCCTGGTGAGTGTGTCCTTTCTAGCGTCGGGCTGTGTGCAAGTTTGTGACGCATATATACGTCATTCATTAATTATCAAATAATCCTAATGTGAAGGATTATCACAACGCATCATGGGGGGAGCCTTCGTTTTTGGAACTACAAGACAATGGTACGTTGTCGATCAGTGCTGCTTACATATATTCTCAACGTACATATACACTAATTCAAGTTACATGTTTATGTCCAAAGGCCACCCTGAAGTCTATTCAAGACGTCACAGATGAACCAGGCATGCACCCATATGCACAATTCATTTGATTTATTCCCATATTCAACATTTACACACATTTAATTCTGTAATTGCTCACACATTCATGTATGTATAATTGTATATATAAAATCTTACTCCACACATGAATATGCAGTTTGCGTGGCTAAATTCATCGCACGGGAGAACTGGCTCATCGCAGGCGATCGCAACGGGTGGATCCATGTGCACAACTACAACGAAAATGAAGAAGTGGAGAGCTTTGATGCTCACAATAGTTGCATCACAACTTTGGCCGTGCATCCATTAGAGCCATTCGTATTATCGTCATCTGAAGATGTTGATCACCTGATCAAGCTTTGGAACTGGGCCGATGATTGGGAGTGCACTGAATTTCGCGGACACGCAGGCACAGTGACGCAATTGACCTTCGACCCAAATGTCTCCAATAGTTTCGCTAGTGCTTCCTTGGATGGCACAGTCAAGGTTTCTTTCATTCTTCTTCTTTATATACGTTTTCTGTCAAATGTGTTGGTGATTTTGTTTTTTGCACATACAAATAATTGGTAGATCTGGAGTATTGTTTCTGGTGACCCCTGTAAGGTCATCACACTGAACTTGGATGAGCATGGGCTCTATGTTGATTACTTCACACGCTATGATCAGCGGCTTATGATCGTGGGCTGTAAGGATAAAACACCACAGGTATCATCTTCTTTCCTAGCGGAAGAACACACTCTCTTCTCTCCGTTGGAAAAAACTACAGAATACACTCGATTAACCTATCCACCAAGCTATTAATTAAGTCACCATACATAAAGTATGGTCGTTAAAGAAATCGTCTTTTTCTTCATTGTCTTTATTGAATCAGATCTGGAAATTGGAGACGAAAGAACGTGTACATGAGCTAGAAGGGCATACAAATCTTATCAGCGCCATCAATTTGCACCCGGAGCTTCCAATATTAATCACAGCTTCACTTGACGGGACCATACGCATATGGAACTCCACTACCTACAAGTACGGATAGTTCAATTAATCTGCCCTTTACGGCGTCATACATATATATAGAGCTCTATTAATTGTCCATGTGTATATAATCTTTGGAGTACTCGTACATATACTTTGAGGTTATTAATTAACACTTCATGGGACCTCCCCGTCATTACAGGCTTGAGAACATAATTGATTTCAACCTTGGTGCAGTTTACGCTTTTCGATGTTTGAAGGGCTCAAGGAGGTAATAAACGACATTCATGTCCTTCCTCTAGTTTACCAATATGAATTAATAGCCAATGCTGTATGTATTATGTGTATATTATAATTTTTTCATCGAAACAGTAAACAAAAATAATGTCGAGCTAAACAATGTAACATTTTAAACATCAATCTACTATACCAAACAAGTATCTAGGCATGCATGATTACTTCCTCGCTAGTTTTTTTCTCCTGAAATGGAGGGTTGCCCCCGGGCTCTGCATCCTAATGATGCATGCAACCATACTATTAAACAATAGGTGGAAATAGGTCTGAGATCCGATACAAGTTCACAAGAAGAGCCAAAGTAAAATGGAAAATAAAAGTTGCCACAACTGCCGAAAACAGGTGAAGATGACTAAACACCTTGCCTATTAATGCACCGCCATTCAAATCGTTTGTAAGTATCCCGTGCTACATGACTGAGTAACGACCAACGGTTGCACCAAATAGCCATAATCTCATTGGCTTTTACGTGACTGAGTAACGACCACGTATGGATCAAAGAAATGGCTCTGTATAACCAGCAAAAATATTATAAGAGCTTGTCTGCTAAAAATCATGTCATTTTTGCAGTTCCAGATAGCTCAAAGTAATGCGCATACTCATATTAAAATATATCCCGCGGTACTTGGCTCCACTCCATTAAGCAACATCCCATATAATGTACGCTATAAGAGTTTGGTGAGAGGAAATTTGAGAAAGAGGTCTTGTATAGTCTCATCTTGTTCCTCACTAGCTAGTTAAATATATATATTAGAAATTTATTTTCTAAATATACTGGCGTATCGAAACTTTACACATGTGTGTCATATTAGTCTTTAGGGAACATGTTTAAAGTGATTGATAACCGAAGATATCATGGTTGCTTTTGTGTAGGATCGTGGTCGGGTGTCACCAGGGAATAGGATTGATGGAAATTCCGGTGCCTTAAGATTCTGTTGCTAACTGAGGAACACAGCAGGAGAACATCAAAAGCAGAACAAATTTACCAACGCTACTCTCTGTTGCTTATTCATGACTAATACTTACGATATGTTTGCACTCGGGTTGTGGTTAATTTATTTTTGTTGAAAACGTCTATTGTTTTATGGCTTCGTACATTAAGCCCGAGTTATATTTGAGTTGGACTATCTCTGCTTGATATTAACCTCCTAGTGGAAATGCGACGCTAAATCTCTATAGCTTAGCGTAGGTCTCTCTGGTTCAACGACTGAGCAAGTACTGTGGGCTGTGATGCGATGACCATTTGAAGCCTTTTAGGCAGCCCAAAGAGGTGCAGAAGCCCACTACACATTAGGGTTATGACTAAGAGTCATTTTGCACTTTGCACGTGACAGGATGGGGTTTACCCTCCATCCATCAGCCACCACCAAGTGTGACGTAAATCGGTTCATCCTCCAAGAGAGAAGAAAAGAGAAAACCAAGAGAGTAAGGGAAGAAGAGGCATATTGAAGGACGAAGCAAAGAGTGCTCCTCCCCAAGGTTGTGATGGTCTAGATCCACTACCTTGTTTCTTTCAAGCTTCGGTTCCACCATCTTTGATGTGATTGTTCCAAACACTAGTTCTTCAACCTTAAATCTTGGTGTGTTCATCCAAGATGTGGGGGACGGGCTGAGGACCTTCCTCACCAGGGCCTCAAACTTCAGCCACGTCTCCGCCTTGTCCGGATGGAGGACGCGATCGATGATGTACACTAGTAGAAAACAAGGCTTTGCTTGAGGCCTAGATAAGGGCATTTATCCTGGTTCGCTCATGAACCGAGACCAAAAGTTGTATCAGTCCCGGTTCGTGAGGCCAGGGCGCCAGCCGGGCCTCGGGGGCCATTGGCCCCGGTTTGTCTGACCCCTTTGGTCCCGGTTCCAGACACGAACCGGGACCAATGGGCCTCGCTCCTGTCCGTTCCTGGCCCAGCACCTTTGGTCCCGGTTTGTGGCTGGAACCGGGACCAAAGGTTGCCCTTTAATCCCGTTTTGAGCCATAAACCGTGACTAAAGAAAAGCCTATATATACCCCCCCGGTCACTGCTCCATTTTTTGGCTTGGAGAGAAGAGGCATGTGGTGCTCTAGTTCACCTCCTATGCACATGAGGTGTTCGATGAAATGTCCGAGCCACACTTAAGCTTTCTCCTCTCGAAGCTCCTTGTCCAAGCTCCATTCCCTCAAGATTTGTCTAGGTTTGCCGGTCCGTCCTATCCCGTCCCCGTCCTCACCGCCGTCAATCGCGCGCGCTGATCTCGTCGCCGGCACCATGGTGGTGAGCCTCTTGTTCTTATCTTCTTTCTAAAAGAAAAAAAATTCTTACTTGTATGGTTTAGATAGATATTTGGATAGTTTTCTTACTTTTATTATTGTTTGTTATTATACAGTGCGATGGTTTTGGTATCCGCCCACGTCGGCCCTCATCCTGTCTATGATTCAGATGTGGTATATTATCTTTTATAATTATTTGTTTTAGTGTTTATGACAATTATGCCGACCAACGTGACATAGATGTTTTTATCTAGGAGTTATGTGAACCGGAAATTCCAACCGACCCTCTTGTGGAGAGGTTAAATTTAGTTGAAAAGGAAAACATTTACTTGAAGAAAAAAAAATGAAAAGAACTGAGCAGGAGAAGATGGAATTGGAGTTGCATGCTGCGGATGTCGTCGATGATCACAAGATCAATATGGCGCTGCAATGCCCTTGATGATTAGAAAGATTAGAAAATATGCCACCCATACCGAGGCTTGGTATCATTATGCCGTTGGATCAATTGTTACCTTAGTTGCGATTATGATCGCATTTGTTGTTGCATTGAAATGTTTTACATAGTTTTAATGTATGGTTTAATTAGATGATCTAGAGAGCTATATGTTGTTCAATGAGAAATATGTATGTACTGTAGTTGTGATGATGAACTTATATTAATTTGGTTAGTTCTCTATTCATGATCGAGAATATCACTGCAATTACATTGTGAAGTAATGGATGAATTTTCGTCCGAAACCCTGATACTTCGAAAGAGATTGTCCATTTACGAAGTGCATCCAGTTTTTGCCGTAACCCTCTCAACTTTTTAGCACATGCTATGTGGGTGAAATGATGATACCATGCCAACTTTCAACCTTTTCAGACTTCACTTGCAGTGCTTTTCGATTACAAGGTCATTTAGCTGGAAAAAATCAGTAAATGTATGAGAAGTACCAAATAAAGTAAGAAAGGGTTGAAAATTGATGATATGGCTTTGAATGGTGCATTTTTAACACACAAAAAGTCTGGACTTCAAATAAGTTCAAAAAAATGAAACCCCTTTGTCACAGATACGTTTTCGTCCGAAACCCTGATACTTCGAAAAAGATTGTCCATTGTGTAAACGAAGTGCATCCAGTTTTTTCCGTAACCCTCACAACTTTTTAGCACATGCTATGTGAGTGAAATGATGATACTATGCCAACTTTCAACCTTTTCAGACTTCTAATTTGCAGTGCTTTTCAATTTCAGGGTCATTTAGCTCAAAGAATAAACTAATAGCAAAAAGAATAAACTAGAAAACTTTTATAAAAATCTAATAGCAAAAAAGAATGAACTAGAAAGAATCAACTAAACCAAAACTATAATATTCTTCAATAGCAAAAAGAATCAACTAAAAAGCTTTTATAAAACTCTAATAGCAAAAGGAATCAACTAAAGAGATTTTATAAACCTCTAGTATTTTTGGAACTAAAATTATATATAATTTATGCAACTAAAATTATCAAACTATTTGTTGTTCAAAACATTAATAGAAAAAAGAATTTTCATAAAGAATTTTTTTGTTAGAAACTTTAATAGTAAACTAATATAACAAAATCTATTTTTGATTAAAACAAACATTTTAAATAACCTAAAAATTACCGAATCGAATATAATGATAAAACACAGTAATATTAAATAGCAGGAAAAAGAATCACTCAAAAATCAATTTTTGTAGTAAAGTTATTCACAAACTAGCGATTCCCAAAAATTTAAAAGAATTCAAATTTAAACTATTCAAATTTGAAAACTAACGGCACTAACAGAAAGTTTATAATTTTTGTGACCTAACAACAAAAAAAATTAAAAAAATAAAGCAAAAAACAAAACAAAATAAATAATGCAAAAAACAAAACCAAAAAAATTGGAATTTTTTAAAAAAAGATGCCGCCTACTGGGTGACCACGGCCTGAATATGACTAGAAACCTAACCAGCAAGTTGGGCCAGGATTCAAGCCCGCAGAAGGCTCAGTAGGCCCATAGGCAGATACAGAGTGGATAGGCCCATAAGCCTGCTTTAGAGAGGAGCTCGAGGGCTTAGGCGCATCGTGCCTTATAAACTGGTCCGGCACTCTCTCAACTAGCGAGGTGGGACTAAACTCCCACCACGCCGCTGGGCAAAGCAATTGGTCCCGGTTGGTGGCACCAACCGGGACCAATGCGGCGGGAAGCAGAGACCTTTGGTCCCGGTTGGTGGCACGTGTTGGGGAACGTAGTATTTTAAAATTTTCCTACGATCACGCAAGATCTATCTACCAGATGTATAGCAACGAGAGGGGAGAGTGTGTATACGTACCCTCGTAGAGCGAAAGCGGAAGCATTTATCAACGCGGTTGATGTAGTCGTGCACCTTCACGATCCGTCCCGATCTAGTACCGAACGTATGGCACCTCCGCGTTCAGCACACGTTCAGCTCGATGACATCCTTGCCTTCTTGATCCAGCAAGACGGGCGAAGTAGTAGATGAGTTTCGGCAGCACGACGGCGTGGTGACGGTTATTATGAAGAACAATCTCTGCAGGGCTTCGCCAAGCACTACAGAAACTAGAAGGAGGATAAACTAGAGGGTCGGGGTTGCCGGCACACGGCTTGGTGTATCTTGATGTCTCTTGGGTGCTAGCCCAACCCCTCTATTTATATGTTGAGCCTTGGGGTCGAAACTTGGAGTAAAAGGCTTCACAAAGTGAGTTTCACCCGAAAGGCAAGAGTCCTTCTCGGACTCCAGGGCCAGACGCTAGGGTTCCCGGCGTCTGGACCCAGACGCCGGGGACCCTGGCGTCTGGCCCCTGGACTCCACAAAACTTCCTTTTGCGCTTTCCAAAAACCTTGTGTGCTTTCCCTTTTGGCTCAAATAAAGTGTTCTCGTACCCAAACACTTCGGGAAACATCCGGAACCCCTTCCGGTGAATTCCGGAACCCTTCCGGAGGTCAAACACTATTATCCCATATATTAATCTTTATCTCCGGACCATTCCGGAGTTCCTCGTCATGTCCGTGATCACATCCGGGACTCCGAATAACATTAAGTACTATATCGTCAACGAACGTTTAAGCATGCGGACCCTACGGGTTCGAGAACTATGTAGACATGACCGAGACATCTCTCCGGTCAATAACCAATAGCGGAACCTGGATGCCCATATTGGCTCCTACATATTCTACGAAGATCTTTATCGGTCGAACCGCATAACAACATACGTTGTTCCCTTTGTCATCGGTATGTTACTTGCCCGAGATTCGATCGTCGGTATCTCAATACCTAGTTCAATCTCGTTACCGGCAAGTCTCCTTACTCGTTCTGTAATACATCAACCCTTTGACTAACTCATTAGTCATTTCCTTGCAAGGGTTATTATGATGTGTATTACCGAGAGGGCCCAGAGATACCTCTCCGACATTCGGAGTGACAAATCATATTCTTGATCTATGCCAACAGCACGAACACCTTCGGAGACACCTGTAGAGTATCTTTATAATCACCCAGTTATGTTGTGACGTTTGATAGCACACTAGGTGTTCCTCCGGTATACGGGAATTGCATAATCTCATAGTCATAGATACATGTATAAGTCATGAAGAAATCAATAGCAGTAAAAACTAAACGATCATAGTGCTAAGCTAACGGATGGGTCTTGTCCATCACATCATTCTCCTAATGATGTGATCCCGTTGATCAAATGACAACTCATGTCTATGGCTAGGAAACATAACCATCTTTGATCAATGAGCTAGTCTAGTAGAGGCATAATAGGGACATTTTGTTTTGTCTATGTATTCACACATGTACTAAGTTTCCGGTTAATACAATTATAGCATGAATAAAAGACATTTATCATGATATAAGGAAATACAAATAACATCTTTATTATTGCCTCTAGGGCATATTTCCTTCAGTCTCCCACTTGAACTAGAGTCCATAATCTAGATTACAAAGTAATGATCCTAACACCCATGGAGTCTTGGTGCTGATCATGTTTTGCCCGTGGAAGAGGCTTAGTCAACGGGTCTGCAACATTCTGATCCGTATGTATCTTGCAAATCTCTATGTCTCCTTCTTTGACTAGATTGCGGATGGAATTGAAGCGTCTTTTGATGTGCTTTGTTCTCTTGTGAAACCTGGATTCCTTCGCCAAGGCTATTGCTCCAGTGTTGTCACAAAAGATTTTCATTGGACCCGATGCACTAGGTATTACACCTAGATCGGATATGAACTCCTTCATCCAGACTCCTTCATTTGCTGCTTCCGAAGCAGCTATGTATTCCGCTTCACACGTAGATCCCGCCACGACGCTCTGCTTGGAACTGCACCAACTGATAGCTCCATCATTCAATAAAAATACAAATCCGGTTAGAGTCATCCGGATCAGTGTCAAAGCTTGAATCGACGTAACCGTTTACGACGAGCTCTTTGTCACCTCCATACACGAGAAACATATCCTATGTCCTTTTCAGGTACCTCGGGATGTTCTTGACCGCTGTCAAGTGATCCACTCCTGGATTACTTTGGTACCTCCCTGCTAGACTTATAGCAAGGCACACATCAGGTTTGGTACACAGCATTGCATACATGATAGATCCTATGGCTGAGGCATAGGGAATGACTTTCATTTTCTCTCTATCTTCTGCAGTGGTCGGGCATTGAGTCTTACTCAACTTCACACCTTGTCACACATTCAAGAACCCTTTCTTTGACTGATCCATTTTGAACCATTTCTGCACTGGCGAGCCTCCACGAGCACAAACACTCGCCACTGTCCATCGCCGTCCCTCCGTCGGACATGCACCTGCATTATGGTGAAGACGGCGGCGACATGTACATCATCGATAGGATCCTCCATCCGGACAAGTCAAAGGCGAAGCCGCAGTTCGAGGCCCTAGTGTGGAGGGCGGAGCACCCACGCTCCTTTTCTAGCAGTACCTGGCACTGCGACATCCTTCCGCTGCCATCGTGGATCATCCACCAGAAGCACGCCTACGTCTGCGGTCATGCTCTCGTAGGCGGCGACACCATCTGCTTCTCCATTGTCGGCGTCGAGGCCACCGGCACCTACTGCTTCCACATTGCGACTCGTGAGTGGAGTAAGGCTGGCGACTGGGTGATGCCATTCCAGGGCAAGGCGGAGTATGTTCCGGAGCTCGGGCTCTGGTTCGGCGAATCAAGAGGCCTCCCCTGTGCCGCCGACATCTCTGGCGTAGTCAGAGGAGAGGAGCCGCCACATGAGAAGTTGTGGATCTGGGTGGATGATGACCTGCCAGAGGAGTGGCAACCGAGCGAATTGTGGAAGTCCAAGTACATCAGCCTCGGTTTGGGCAGGTTCATCGTTGTAGACTTCTTGGATGCCATGATATTCGACAAGGATTGCAATGAGATGGTTACGGGCAAGCAATTTGCCCTCTTCACTGGTATGGAGGTAGTGTATGATAACGGCCGCAACAAAGGTGCTGGCAAAGACAATGACAACTACAATACTGATACCAAATGCTCCGGCAACGAGAATGGCAACACTGGCGGCAAAGTCAAAGGGATGATGCGTGGCCTGCGTATGGTTAAGCACAAATGCAAACGTTACATGTTTAACATGCAACAGTGTATCGATGCGGTGCTGTAAATGCATGATTCAACAAGTTATTTTGACTTGCTGAACTCCAGTTATGTTTGACTATATGTATGCATCAATGCCGGGATTTATTTTGCTATCGGTGTACTCTTGCTGCTCTTTTTTTTGCTCCATGTTTTTGTACGGTAGGCATTAGTGACATTAGTGCTGGTCTCGTCCCACCTTAGCCGCATGCATCCCGAGCAGGTGGAGATCGCTGCTGGAGACGAGCACAAGGATCCTCAGATGGAGACGGGTGGCAGTGTTGGGCCGTGGCCTATTCCAACAGCGAGATGCAGCAGAGACCAGACACGAGCCAAGCTAGCTAATTCCCTAAGCAGCTGGATCGACTCGTGACGCTGGCTAGCACACACACGTATACAAGTACTCTATCCGTTCCGATTTACTCGTCGTGGGGGCACTAACACGCGGTAGGCAGGTGGATGCTTCGATCAACGACGGCGCTCGGCCTTCAAATAACAAATACTAACCTGTTTAGCTGTCAACAAAAGTCTTTGCGTCAACAAGTGCATTAGCATGCACCGGCTCTATCGCAAACTAAAATAAAATAAAATAAAATAGTGCACAACAGTTCAAACTTGGAAAACTAAAAAACATATGTGGATCCTTCAGAATTCAGTTAGCTTGACACAATAGCACCACACTTGCCATCAAACAATTACTTGGTTAACACCAAATCTGAATGCCAAGGTATCAAAAAGAAGAAAATGCATAAATTTAGTCAAACACTATATTTCAGCAAGTCAAAATGACTGCTCACTGAATCATTCAAAGCACCTCCTCGATCCTCTGTTGGTTGGTAAACATGTAACGACCCGATTTGTGCTTAATCATACGGAGGTCACCAATCACCCCTTTGCCTTTGCTGCCATTGTTGTTGCTGCTACTGTTGTTTTTGCCATCATCACTTTTGCCGTCGTTGCCGTACGCTACCTCCATACCAGTGAAGAGGGCAAATTGCTTGCCCGTAACCATCTCATTGGAGTCCTTGTCGAATTCCATGGCATCCAAGAAGTCCACGACCATGAACCTGCCAGAACCAAGGCTGATGACCCTGGGCTTGAACAATCGGGTCGGCTGCCACTCCTCTGGCAGGTCATCATGTGCCCAGATCCGCATCTGATCCGGCGGCGGCTCCTCCCCTCTAACCACGCCAGAGAGGTCAGCAACACATGGGAGTTTTTCCGAGACGCCGAACCAGAGTCCAAGCTCTGGGACGTAATCCGCCTTGCCATCGAAAGGCATGAGCCAGTCGCCGGCTTTGCTCCACTCACGAGTCGCCATGTGGAAGCAGTAGGTGCCATCGCCCTCTGAGCCACAGATGGAGAAGCAGATGGTGTCGCCGACGAGGGCGTGGCCGTAGACGAAGGCATTCCTGTGGTGGGTGATCCATGGGGGCAGTGGGAGGATGTCGCAGTGCCAGAACCTATGAGACACGAGGGATGTGGTTATCCCCCTCCACACCAGGGCCTCGAACTGCGGGCGTACCTCTGCCTTATCTGGATGGAGGACGCTATCAATGATGTAGAGGTCGCCGTTGTCTTCGCCGTCACGGAGGTGTAAGTTTGTCGGAGGGACAGAGATGGCCAGCGGCGAGTGCTTGTACCCGTGGAGGCTAGGCATTGTATCGATGTAGCTGCAGCCGTCGATGGTGTAGAAGCGTAACATGCGGTTCGCGTGGTCGGCCAAGATGACCTTGCTCTCCGAGGCCGTGGGCAAGAAGTGAAGACAACGAGGAGACCGTATGGAGTAGGAGACTTCCGGTGGCCTCACGAGCAGCTCGCTTTTTGGCGGATTGATCATGGGTGCCCCCGTCAAGTCGGTGTTGCAGATCCTTGCCCTCTTGGGTGCACAGGCCTTGGCGGGCGTCAGTGTTGGCACCACCTTCCCATGCATGGCTGCCTCTTGTGCGGTCCGGTGAAAAAAGTCCATCTTGGAGAGGTCCAAGCGGCGCAGCGAATACGCGCGTTTGCGCCCGTCAAACAGCCCGAGGTTTAGGAACCGTCGCCCGATGCCGCCGCTCATGTCCGGCGATCCGTCTCTCCTGGACGGTAATTAGAACTAGAGTATATATTAACCAGATCAAACAGCACAAGACAAGATCATGTATTTGTATTGTATAGTGGAGGAATTACATACCCAGCGCGGTTGGTCGATCGATCCAAGCGCGCGTCGAGGACGGCGGCTGGCTGCTTGGAGTTGGAGAGGCGGCGAGCTAGGTTTGTTCTCGAGGGGTTTCTTTTACTCTAGGCTTCATCACATGGGCCCAAATATTGCTTTGCCCCCCCACTGGGCCAGCCCGGCTGTAGCACCGTACGTGTGAATTATTTCTTAAAAAAAAATCAACGCGTGAATATCTGTGCTTCAAGAATGGAATTACCTATGCACATGCATGCCAAGGTGGTGCCGACATTAACTCTCGCCGAGGCCATGGCGCCCAACAAAACAAGGGGCCACAAGATCGACTTTGCGGCGGCCGAGGTGGAGGCCATGGCCCACATGAAGCGCGCATTCATTTGTGGCCACGCCGTCGTTGGCGGTGCCGACACGATCTGCTTCTCCATCACCGGCTTCCGCGACTCTCCAGGCACCTACTGCTTTCACCCCGCGACCCACGAGTGGAGCAAGGCCGGCGACTGGCTATTGCATTCGATGGCAAGGCGGAGTATGTTTTGGAGCTCGGGCTTTTGTTCGGCATTTCCCGTGGCCTCCCCTGCGCCGTTGACCTCTCCAGCGTTGTTCGAGGGGACGACCCACTGCGAGACAAGATGCGGATTTGGGCGAACGACGATGTTCCGGACGAGTGGCATCAGTCTGGGTCATCAGCCTTGGTCCCATAGCGCACTGTCAGGGGCGGACCCAGGAAAAAAAATGAGAGGGGGCAATAATGTATGGCCATATTGATGAATTAGCAAGACAATCGGTCCTTATAAATTAAAACCTAGGTAAAATCACTTCATTGTGCATGATATAACCAAATTCATTGCCAAAAGAAATAAAAACTAAACAATTTGGAGCAAAATGACTTACATCTTGTTCCTAGTCGCAAAAGAGAATATCGACACATTGTCTAACAATCTACAAGCTGCAAGAAAAAAATTATTATCAAACAAGGGGATAATGAAAACATCGAAGGGTGCCTTTATACAAATGAAAAAGAGCTTTTAACACAATACTTTCGTTTCATCCCACGGCGATTTTCACCTCATGAATATGTTTAACTGCCACTTCATTAGGAAACAATCTAGCAATTCTATTTCTACAAAGCTAATATGTTGATTCATCTTCCCAATTGTCATTGGCTTAATCTTCCTAGGATGAGGCTAATGTCATTGTGTTGATTGGGATTGTAGTATGCAATCTTCTTCGTTTTTTATGGATGCATAGGAAGCTTGTTCAAATCAAATAGTTCAGGCATCTTAGTGGTTGTTAGTTTGTTTATGTAAAAAAAAACTCTCCATTAGCTTCTCAGTCACTTTAAGTGCCAAAAGAGCAGAACGTCAAATGAATTGGCAAGGTTTCAAACGTGAGCAGTTTTAACATGCTCCTTCTTACCCCATCTTTTCACATAAGAGGTAAGAGCGTGTAATACATCTGAGCCGTTGATCTCATTAATTAATGGTCAGATTCATTCTTACCTTCTTACCTCACATGTTAAAAGAGGGCCTAAGAGGAAGCATGTTAAAATTTGCCTTCAGACATACTACATGAAGTTCAAGTGTGCTGGGAACTAGGAAAAATAGACGACCCGAATGAAAATTGCACTCTATTTTATTCAGAATCACTACTGATCTGAATGCGCAAGCAGCATAGGTAAATCGATTTAAATTGCACTCTATTTTATTCCCCTAAATTCAACTTAGGTCACTGTTCGTTAAATCATCCCCTAAATCCCCTAAATTCGACCCCAATAAGCATAAATAATCCACTGAAGATCTGATCTTTACACTTAACATGTTCACAACAGATGCTACTTTTACCGTTTACAAGTTCACAACAAAAGTAGTGGTGTTGTTTACTGTCTAACAGTGCACTAAATTGTTGTTTACTGCCAATTTGGTAGCCCAATTTGGTATACTTTGGTAGCTTAAATATAATATATGGTTCAGAATTTGAATACATTTGTATTCTCTGGCCCACCCAACTTTTCTTTTGTAGCTCCACCACTGGTTGGAGATGCCCTAAATAGAGAAGCTTAGCTTCTCGGCAGCAACGACATGTCCCTCCTTTTGCGACTTATTTTCTGTTTTAAAGGTTTCTGAGAAGCTAGAAAAAAAAGACTATTTTTTTGGACTTAGAAAACTTTCCCTTTTGGAGAGATATAAAAAGAAAATGCTAGAGAGAAAAAGAAAAGCAATTAAAACCGTACCACTGTGGCCACCAACCAGGTGCGCACCAATCACCATTCCCCCCTCCCCTCCCCGCCGCTCTATCCATCGGGCGTTTTTTTTTTCTTTTCAAACGACAATACAATACAGTTACAGTTTTTTTTTTAGAAAAGGAGGATGACCCCGGCCTCTGCATCTGGGAGATGCATGCAGCCACTTTATTGATTATTCTCGAGGACCAGATCTCTTTCTCACACAAAAAAAAGAAAAAGAAATAAAGAAATGGTGGGAACAATTTAGACATGATGTAGCTTGTTGGTAGCAGTACGCCACGGCACTAGTACACATACATGATGAAATGTAAGAGGATAAAACTAACAGCAAAATGTATGACGGCCTTGAACTATGGATTCATCAGTGCGAAGAGGCTCCTCCATCTTCACAACAGGTTTCTTTTCCTTTGGGTGGGTGGCAAGCTTTGCGAGGAGATCTGTCTTGAGTGCTTCGTCACAGCTGGAGCCCTTGAGCAGGACTTCCTTGAGTTCACGTAGATGCTTCAGGCCAAAGAACGAGGACCCACTGCAGAATTCAACCGTCAGCTGCTCAAGCTTTTTCATCGTCTTCTCTCCGAAGGTAACTTTGGAGCTGGAACTGGAGCCGCAGGCAATCTCGAAGATCTTCATTTTCTTGAAAGAGTCTTCCTCTAGGTCATTTGTAATGATGGACACATTGAGCTCATCATTTTGAAGCTGCTTAACACGAAGACGGAGAATGCACAGACTTGGTAGCTCGCTAAGGAACTTGAGGACATCCTTGGTTGGCTTCTTTTTTCCTTCTGGTGTGAGCAGTCCCGACTGCGGGGAGACATGGTCTTCTGTCAATTTCACTATTTCCAAATCCATTTTTATGAGCATGGTGAGCTGCTCTCTCCACTTTGGCAACCGGTCTCCAAGCCCATGCAGTTTCAGGCTCCTCAGGCTCCCCACAGGCAGCGGTAATTTTATACCATCCAAACAATCTTGATTGTTGTCGTCGAGCCACACTGACAATGATTCCAGATGGACAAGGACCGTGATCGCAAGGACAAACTTGCTGCTGTTACTCTTGTTGATGCCAGACACTCCAAGCTTGCGCAGGTGGGTCAGCTTCTTGAGATCTTCTAGGAAAGCCTTTGTTGCTGAAGCACTGACATTGACAACACCAAGTGTGTGCAGTGCTGTTAGTTTTCCGATACCCCGAGGCACCACAACACCAACCGGGCGACGAACGCCGCTGCGGTTGGACGGTTGGGGCACTGTCTTTGCTGTGGCGACGGTGCCTGCACGGATATACTGCAAATTATGCAACTTGGTGATGTTCACCGGCAGGGTGACTATGGAGGTGTGTCTGACATCTAGGGTCTGGAGCTGCCTCAGACCTCCTATTGAACTCGGCAGATTGCAGATTTCACCGCATCCACGTAGTGAGAGGAACTTGAGGCGACACATCAACTTCACCATCTTCTTAAGATCACCATATTCTACTTGTGATGCACCCTCTAGATCAAGCACCCGAAGCAGCTTCATGCTCTCCGAAAACAAGAATGATTTCCATTCTCCAAACACTGTTAGTGACCGGAGCCGAGAGAAGTCGATGCTCTCAAACACAGTTTGATCTCTGTCCCAGCATTTTGATATCACAAGGTGACGCCCCGTGCGTTGGGTGGTTAAGGCACAACTGCCCCTGAGTTCAAACACAAGGTTCTCTTCCATTTGACGTGAGACAATGTACTCACGAAAGAAGCCATTGACTTGGCAAAACACCATCCTTGTCTCACCCAAACCCAACGCAGATGGCTGCTGGACTATACTCAGATTAAGGAGGTCACAGAATTGTTTCTCCCCATTCATCTCTGCGGACTCTTCATGGCTGTCCTTGGAGTAACCCTCAGCAATCCACCGCCTTACCAGCCGCCTCCGCCGGATGAGGTAGTTTCGAGGGAAAATTGGTAGATATAAGATGCACGGCTTGAGGGAATCTCGGCAGTTGCGGAAGTACGAATTCATCCAGTCAAACAGACCCTTCAGATTTTCAAACTCTCCATTGTTCTCGAGTTCTGGCATGAACTTATTATTTGTTGAAAGTGCATCTTTCCATCGATCTGGCTTTTTGGCGAATGAGCCAGCTACCTCAACAATTACTTTGGGAAGTCCACCACATATTGAAGTAAGGTCTTGTCGCTCTTCCAAGTCACCCTGAGTTGATACCTATAACTCAAACAATTAAACATTCAAATAAGTCAAGTTCCAAAATCGAACAGACTGCACTTTCATCTTATTTGTTGTATATAATGCATCATCTTATATATTTAATAATTGAAGGCACCATTCGAGCATCCATGATAATACAAAAAAAACACATAAAAACATTAGGAGCTAGATTCCAAGGATAGGATGGACCAAAGAATCATGTGGAGTTATATTTGTCTCCGTTAGGCCAACTCTAACCGATCCCCTATAAAATAGAGGAGGATACTGCTGAGTAAACCTTAGTGGAATGTATTTACTCCAATAAGTTTTGGTCGGTTCTGACCGATCCCCTAAATTTAGCAGAGTAAAGTGCTCAATTGGGTTATGCATTTCATCAAACCGTTGCTATGCGGTGGCGCGCTGAACCGGATCGATTCGGGCAGCACGAACAGCAGCGGTAGCAGCAGTTCGTGAGCTGCCACTAGCGAGCCTGCCTCCCGCCATGAGCCCCACGGCACAGTTAACGTCCGAGCCCGCATTATTCAGCTAGCCCGAGCATCCCAATGCAGGCAAACTAGAGAATAATACCTACAGGACAATCTGGAGACACCGAGGATATATGGTGTCCACCCATGTATTGTGTCCCTACCCTGATACGAACACATGGTGGTAGATCCAAAGAGCGGTGAAATATTCATGGAAACACCGTGATTGTTCAAATGGAAGATATCTAGCATCCTCTATTCCAAAATAGTTTTATTTTGCGAGGCTATTCTCAAATATTTGTGATCCACTACTTATTTTTCCAATCCATGCAGCCGGCAATGGAAGGTTTATTGGTTGGGTGCTTGGAACGTACAGTTCATGTTCCACATTTTTGTTAGACAATGGCATTCCATTAACCGCAATCCAAAAGTTTTTCTCTTTTTATACATCATTTTGTTACATGCTTCATACATATTACTGTTATTAAAATGTAAATCAAGAACACTTTTGTATTTGATTTGCATTAGTTTTAGTTATTTTGTACCACCAATTTATGCTTCTCACAGCACTGAGTGGCATCATCTAGTTTCCAAATATTGTTCCAAAATCAATTTTCTATGGGAAAATAATTGGAAAGTTTTATGCAGTATTGATATATATGCACAAAGACATAACAGGCTTGTAACTAGACAGAAAAGAAGTCGTGTACACATTTTTCCTAAAAAAACAAGAACAAATGGTGAAACAAAATATAGAAATGCTACTATGATTCTTGGCAAACACAGTACTTTCCAAACTAAGATAGAAACTGCCATACTAAAGCTTTTATAAGGAGGTCATACAAATCCATTTACTCTGATACAATAACCAGATAAAAATGAAAATGAAATAGCACTTTGTAGTTGACAAAATGTAAAGTAATAATAAAAGTCTACTGTGTCAAATAATAGCGCTTAATGGATATAAGGAATGATATGAATCCTTGCACAAGGAGTCAAGTGTACAAACATGCATAGAACGAACTTGACAGAGGGAAGTTTAATTTATGAAAAACACACCTTCTCAAAGAGTTCAAAGGCTGTGTCAGCTTCCAGACCTTTGACATTAAATACAAACTCTCCCTTATTTCCGCGGCAATGAGTGGCAATTTCTTGTTTTGTTGTAACGGCAATGACAATATTCCGGGGATTACATCCAGTTACCAACTCAGCTTTTATGAGATCCCATTCTTTGGTGGATTGTAGTCCATCAATAACCACCAGGCATCTATTCTGTATCAGAATCTCCCGACACTCTACAATGGGGTTTCTGCTTCCCATCATACACAAGTCCGCAGTAGTTTCACTGGCTACAAGATCATCAGAACCAAGGTTGGAAAGTAAGACCCGAGAGAAGTCCCATAGATTGAAAGGATGTGATACATCCACCCAACCATACTTCTGGAATAGCTTGCAGTTCAAGATTTTGTCACAAAACATGTTTTTGACGAGGGCTGATTTTCCAACGCCGGCAATTCCCCACACGGACATAGCTTGGTAGCTTTTGGCCCGTGCTGTAATTACATTTATACCAAGAACCGTCTTTTCTGACTCGCGTCCAACAAGAGGATGCTCATCTATCCACTTCCCTGCTGCTTCCTTTTTGCGGTTATCGACCATTGATTTTGTATTGTTAATGGTGGGTGCATTATTGGTTTCTATGTCTTTATCCGTATCATCTTGAGATCCCTAAAAACAAGTAGTTATGTCAGTTGATAACAAAATGAGGGCTTGATAATTGTAAAATACGTCCATACACCAAAAACAAAACTAGATTGGAAGAAGAGATAAAGATAGTGCATTGTATACGTGTTATGAGCTTTCCTTTGGTGTAGTCATAGGACAAATGGTGCATCTTTTTGTAAACACTTCAGCTCGATGAGGCACTGACTCATTTGGTTTTACGAGGGACTCTTATTTTGCTTTGATTTTCTATTTTTCATACATTTAATCCTCACAGATTAATAACATTCAAGGCCGGCCTATTTTGTAATACGTCTTGCAATTGATGAAGTCAATAATCCGAGATAACAATTCTTGATCAGTTCCATGATAAGATAAACATTAGCAGGATTATTACTTAGTCCTAAGACAAGCTTTTATTCCCTTCGTTCCTAAATATAAGTCTTTTAAGAGATTTCACTATAAACTATGCACAGAGCAAAATGAGTGAATCTATACTTTAAAAGACGTCTATATACATCCGAAAGTAGTCTTTATAGTGGAATCTCTAAAAAAGACTTACACTTAGGAATGGAGGAAATACCATTGATTGCAAACAATAGTAAAAATGTCCTGACTCTTGAAATTAATGTTTGTTAAAAATTAACTAAGCTGAGAATTTAAATAACTGATGGGGTTCTGGCTAGGCTTACCTTTGTAAAGAAGGCGTAAACAGAGTGGTCAGCTGATAGCTGGTTGAGATGCTGCACCTGGTATGGATGTCCCACGGACAAGCTTGCGACCTCGAATTGCTGGGTGGACAAGATGATGCAGCTGCCATTCATCATGTTGGGGAAAAACCTCCTGATAGCATCCCAGTCTGCCATGGTGGACAGGTCCTCCAACACAACGAGGAACCTATTGTTCATGACAAGCTGCTCGAAATCCTTGAGGGAATCTCCTCCTTGTGCGGCCTCCATCTTCATTAGGACCTGAACACCACCTACGGACTTCCCGCGCTCCTCTTTGTAAGAGGTTGCGTGGAACTGGGCCGTCAAGGACCGGACGAACACGAGGGGATCGAAAGGGTGCATCAGCTTCACCCAAGCACGACAGGCGAAGCTCTCACAGGTTTCTCTATCAACGTAGGCGTTCCAGGCAATGGATGCCAACCCAAGGCCCTCCCCACCTCCGGTGCCGGTGCCGGTGCCCCAGATGGAGATCACTCCCAGGTCTTGGTCTTTCTTGGTGAGCAGCTGGGTGAGATCCCATTGACGCCCTTTTTGGGTGGTTTTGAATGCCGCCTCGAAGAGCCTGTTGAACGCCGTCGGCGGTGCGACGGCATCGCGGGAGGAAGCCTGCTTCTCCGTGGTGGTGGTGGTGGTGGTGGCGGTGGTGGAGTTGGAGCCGGAGTCGCCGATGAGGCAGTAGCGTGTGTTCCTGCTGCTCACGTCCTCCACCCTGGCCTTGAGCCGGTCCAGCTCGTCCACCGCCTCGTCCAGCGGCAGCGGCCCCTGATCCACGCAGGGCCTGAGGAACCAGCTCACGGGCTGGATCAGGCGGAGCCACCATCTGTTCTTCTTGTCGAGGTGGACGACGAACTCGATGCAGTCCTCCACGTCGTAGGCCAGATCGCGGATCTGCCGCACCCACGTCCTCCCCACCGCATTCTCCAGGCGGTCACCGTCGGCAATTTTTAGGAAGGACTGCATCATCTGGAACTCGCCAGTGATGTACACCAGGTTACGCTGCGCGCTCTGCCGCAGCTTGGTCTCCTCCTCGATCGCCGCCTGGGCCTTGGTCAGCGCCCCTTCCACCACCGACTTGGCCATGCCAACCACAAGGTCCGCCATGGCACCCCCTCTCGCTAGCTCTCTCTCCTACCTTAATTTGTCTTCTCTTCTTGTCTAACCTAACTTGGGAGCTCACTGTTTTCAAGTTCCAATCTCATTCACTTCTCACACTTCTTCAAGGGGACAAGCACGCAGCAAATTGTACTTCATAAATTTATATGCTAGCTGTAAGATGTGTGCCATGTACATAATATAATCAATCTTGCAGTCTAGTGGATCGATGAAATGGTGCCCCACTAACATGGTTCTGATCTGCTGGCACTAATATCCTATGTTGGCGTGTATTGTCGCATGCTCACATGGTTGTAGATTTGACCAGAACTCTTCAAGCAGCATCAGACAGCGTGCTAATAAAATCATTTTCTCTGTAGACATAAAATATTAATCAGCCTGGAAAGACTGACTTGATAAAGTCACATGTTTTATCATCATTTTATGCTTTTTTTTTTGCAGGTCATTCCTGTAAACCTACAAATATACATGTATATCATTAGTAGTGATTTTTATACGGAACCTGTATGAAATTATCGCTGCAGTATTTTTTTGTATGCGGTTTTCTCTGTAAGTAATCCATTGTAGTTCTTCTCTGAACTTGCGTCCACAGACATAAGATTGATTCAATCTCCTTGAATACGAAGTTGTGGGTGTTCCAAATTTGCCACCAAACTGAGATAATAATCTCCATGTAAAAACATGCACTAATGTGTAGCTTATGTGGAGAAAATGGATCAATATTCTCGAGTCAGAAAAACCAGTCTTTTCCGATCAAGAGCTAGCGCAAATTAATAAACAATGCTGATGACCTGTCATATGATCAAGGAGGCAAAACTATTGGTACTTGTTGAATCAAGGACGCGAAGAGCCATGAAACGGCTCATTTGGACATTATTAAACAACAAATGGACAATTAGCCAAGACCTGTGAGACGACTTGCAGGTCCCAAGATATTAGTTTACCCGAACCATCATGTTCTGTTATGCTATAACTAGAGAAAGCCGTGCCATGATTGGGTCAAATAAATGGCCTATGGCATTTGAGCTGTTCTCATCCAAAATGCTTGAAGATTCGGATCATGTCATGTTCAAGCCTGGTCATAGCTCATAATTGCTAGCTAAATTAAATGGCCTTTGCTCTCAGCTCAGTAATTGATGGTACGGTCTTATGTCGGAGGAGGAAAGCCTGACTGGCTGGATATGTTTTAAGTCGTTCGGTCGTTAATTTACATATTTTGCCAATGACCTTTCATACCCAAGGAGGCAAAATTAATGGTACTTGTTGCTTCAAAGGCATGAAGAGCCAGGAAACAGCTCATTTGGACATTGCTAAACAAGCAATGGACAGTTAACTAGCCAAGACCTGTGGGACGGTTTAGGGATCCCAAGGAATTCATTTAACCAAGCCATCACGTTAAGAGCATGGTTAATAATACAGTCAGCGGTCGGCTATAAGGAGTTGCCATGTCATCTAAAGCTAACCTTATAGTCGGCATGTACAATAGTGAGTTCTAAATGTGTACTACTTTAATTTATTAATAGTTGGCCCACCTTACATCCTCACAAAACGTCTTGGGTCTCGTGTTGCAGCCGGCTACTCACCAAGAGCCCGCTTCTCTTCTCTCTCCTCTTCTCTCTCTTCCAAGTAAGCAAAGATATAATATTCTATTCCTTATAGCCCGCTTATGTCACCTTATTGTACTTGCTCTAATCAAACTTGGAGGATCGCCCGTTTCCGTCTGCTGAACGAATCCGGAACTAGAGGAAGTCCTATTGTGATAGACTAAAATAAGGGCAGTGCTCTGCGCCGGCCTAGTATTTCGGCCGGTCACATCTCATCCGTCAGATTCTGTTGTTATCCATCATCAGATCAGGCCCTTTCCATCTTTTTTTCTCTAAACAAAACGGCATTCAGTCCAAAGCAGCACCGTTGGACATCGGCGACGCTCGAGGCCGGACCTTGAAGCTCCAGCCGCCGGTCGCCGCCCCCGCCGCCGGCCGCCGTCCCCTTGAAGCATCACCAGCTCGGCGTCGGTCGTTGTCCTCGCACCATCCGTGCTCGCCGGTTCCAGCTGGACCTCGTCGCAGCACCCTACCGTCGTTCTGTAGCAATTAGCCGCCACCGTCGTAGCACCGCTGTCCCGTCAGCCGCTGCTCCCGGTGTTGCCGCTCACACCATCGTCACCATGATGGCGCCTGGTAGAAGCTTTTTTCCTTGCCGGTTGAAACTTTTTCCATGGTTCAAAGTTTTTCTTCCATGCCCATTTGTAGCTTTTCCATGGTTGAAGCTTACTCCTTTGCGGCTTGTAGCTTTTCTGCACATCGTTTGAAGCTTTTTTGCATCTGCCGTCGCCGGCCACAAGTTCGCCGTCGCTGATTGCAGCATGTCATTAGCTTTTTTTGTTGCTGGTTGTATTTTTTCGCGGTGTGGGTTGCAACTTTTCTGATCTCTCGGCTGCAGCTGTTTGTTGTCATGGGCCACCAAACTACACCGCCGACGATTGCAGCGAATAGCGACACCGGTTGTAGGAAAAAAATGATATAGTTGTAGCAAAAACTAGCTGTGTTTTCAACTCGCTTATTGGTTGTAGCAAAAAACAACCGTGGATCCAACTCTGGATTTGGCCGGTTGAAGCAAAACAAAATGCTGGTTCCAGCATCGTTGTGGGTTTGCTGGTGGTGGGCCTCTAACCCCTCGTTGGTTACCCCAAGTGGAAGGTGTAAGATGCAGTGTTGTGGAAGTTTTTTCCCTTAGCAAAGATACCAAGGATCGAATCCCCAGAGACTCCTAGGTTCAACAAGTAGGTGTCAACTGCTAACGGCGCGGATTAGCAATCAACGTGGACCTGCACACAGATACAAATAACTTTGCTCCCAACGAGTACAGAGAGGTTGTCAATCCCTCCGGCCTTGTAGTTCACAAAGGATTAAACGCAAATGATAGTAGTGATAGATAATGTTTGCAATAGTAAGTAAAAGCGAAAAGTAAATAGCGGATGTGATCAATGATGGTAATATGGACCGGAGTCTCATGATGTTCACTAGTGATGTCTCTCTCCCAAAAGACGATAAAACAGCTATGTGAGGTAAACGAATTACAGCTGGGCAATTGACAGGACCACGAACGCAAACCAATGCTGATTACATTGCAAGAAAGGTTGAGGCTCAAAGCATGGGCGGTACGCCAAATTAAGTAGACCGAAATCCATCAATATCTACTACTAATCATCCACCTTGAGATATCTATCCAGAACATCTCGCTGGTATTAAGTTGCGAGCCCCACCCATAGTGTAAACTCAAAGCAATAGACAACTGCATTAAAAGAACTTTGCGTAAAGTAAACAATCCTTGCACCCGCGGGCACAAGCACCGTTGTTTTCCCCCTTGTGGCAACATCACATCCCCTAGACTCATGTTTTTGTCACTCAAGCTAGTCATCGAGGGGCATGAACCCACAATCGAGCATAACGTTCCCTCTTGGAGTCACTACGTATTACTTGGCCAAAGCAATAAATAACAACGGAGAACATGCAAGAATTACTTATGAAAATAAATATAAAAGAGGTAGATCAAATATATTACTCAAGAACAATCTGAACATAATCTCATAATCCATCGGATCCCAGCAAACTCATCATAGCAACAACATAAGGATTACATATGTGCCTCGATCATGTAGGGCAGCTCACGAGGACTAATTAGTGAAGCACAAGAACGGGAGGAGAACATCACATAGCTACTGGTCATGGACTCATGGTCCAAGGGAGACTACTCACAACTCATCCGGGAGGCGTCCATGGTGGTGGAGAGGCTCCCGATGGTGATCCTCCCCTCCGGCAGTGTGCCGGGAAGAGTTCTCCTGGTGCTCCCGATCTTGGAAGCGGCGGCGGCGGCGGAACAGAGATGAGATCGCGAAAAAGAGTTCCCGTCCCGAGGGTTTCGAAGGACGCTCTAAATATACGCCGAAGGGGGGCACCAGACGGGGCTCGGGGGGCCCAGGCGCCCCCCCGGCGCGGCCCAGGGGGGGGGGGCGCCGCCAGGGCGCCTGGAGCCCTAGTGCCCCCCCCCCCGGCTGTCCTTCGGGCGCAAGGTAGGTTCTGGAACGCTGATTTTTTATATAATTTTTCTGGATTTTTCCTGGCAGTTCTCGTAACGTGAAAACCTGAAATACAAAAACAGCCGAAAACAGAAACTGGCACCGGGGTGCACTGGATTAGTAGGTTAGTCCAAATATGATCAAAAGTGTATGGAAGTGTATGAATATCATAGCAATATCACCCAAAAGTGGCATGGAGCAAGCAGAAATTATAGATACATTTTGGACGTATCAACATCCCCAAGCTTAATTCCTGCTTGTCCTCGAGTAGGTAAATGATAACAAGAATAATTTCTGTGGTGACATGCTATTAACCGTATAGGACTTATTCATAGTCATATGACAAAAGCTTACTGAGACAATGATTCTATAGTAATTAAGTTGCCTCATGAGAAAATCACAAATGACTGAAAGTTTTACAACATGACATTGAAGCATCAAATAGATTTGCAATGAACATGATGTGCAAATATGATAAAGTGATATCTAGCTTGCCCCCTTTAGTGAAGCAAAACATAAATGCAGGGGCACCTTCAAGGTTTAAGTGATGACTAGATACAATGATTTCAGAAATAAACGATATCACAATCATGCAAAAGACAATGCTACTTTGGGACAATGCACATTACACTTAGAATGACAATCATGCTCTCAGTAGTTGGTGCTTTTAAAAGAGGGTGGAGACTCAACATAAAAGTAAAAGAATGGTTATGTGCTAGAGCTTTTTATTTTGAAAACATAGAAGCAATTTTGTCAACGGTAGTAGTACTTCATATGTGTCATGCATAAGACATCCTATAAGTTGCAAGCCTCATGCATCGAATACCAATAGTGCTCGCACCTTGTCCTAATTAGCTCGGATTTCCATGGGTTATCATTGCGTTACATATGTTTCAACCAAGTGTCACAAAGGGGTACCTCTATGCCAACTGTACAAAGGTCCAAGGAGATAAATCGCATTTGATTTCTCGTTTTTGATAGATCTCAACTTGAGGACATCCATACCGGGACAACATAGAAAATAGATGATGGACTCCTCTTTAACGCATAAGCATATTCTCATAAGAGATTGAGGATTAATGTCCAAGCTAAAACTTACTACTCACATTTTGCTCTCAGCTCAATAATTGATGGTAAGGTCATATGTCCAAGGAGGCAAACCTGACTGGCTGGATATGTTTTAAGTCGTTCGGTCGTTAATAGAATTTACATATTTTGCCAATGACCTTTCATATGCCCAAGGATGCAAAATTAATGGTACTTGTTGCTTCAAATTACTAGGGCCCCCGATTTTGCATGTGATAGGTGATGACTAATGAATGCAATTGACCAAGTACTGGTGGGTAGTACTACTGCTTGGTTGGGGACCTGTACCGAGAGTAATTCCCAGCCCATCTCACGCAGGACTGCTCCTTCCCAAAGAACTCTCTTCTTCATTTTCTCTTCAACTTCCAACTCAAGTGCTTAATGGCTTCAGCATACATCCCTTCCTCTTCCAGTAATCCAAGCTGCGCATGTTACTCCGTGGATTAATTCCTTCACACTTGCCGAAAATAAATCTGTTCGTCTAGTGAATCTGAACAGGTATGTTCCACCCTCAGCACGTCATCTGTTTATTCGATGTTTTCTTCTAGAATTCTCATATCCTGCCTAGTAATTTGGGTGCCCCGATTGGAGTTCCTAAGCCAGAGCCCGATCACTTGGTTTCCGACTTATCAAGAGGAACGACTAGACCTAGGACCTGAACCAGACTATCAGAGTGACACGCGCTGCAATCCCAACTAGATCAAAGGTTGTTTATCCTTCTTTTCTATGTTCTGTTTTTAATACTACTTCCAAACAGTACATAGTATTGCCTCTTAGTTTTCTTATAAGATGTAGTTCATCAAACATTTGTCCTGCCAAAATGAAATATATTATAAATTTTTGTAATATGTTTTCCTAAATTCCTTTCTTAATAATATTTTTTCCCTAATTTCCAATGCTATCGAGGGCCTAATATTTGATTTTGTACCGGGCCCCAGTTTTCTCAGGTACGGCCCTGTTAACTAGCCAAGACCTGTGGGACGGTTTAGGGATCCCAAGGAATTCATTTAACCGAGCCATCACGTTAATCAAACTTGGAGGATCGCTCGTTTCCATCTGCTGAACGAATCCGGAACTAGAGGAAGTCCTATTGTGATATGATAGACTAAAATAAGGGCAGCGCTCTGCGCCGGCGCGCCGGCCATGTATTTCGGCCGGTCACATCTCACCCGTCAGATTCTGTTGTTATCCATCGTCAAATCAGGCCCTTTCCATCTTTTTTTCTCTAAACAAAACGGCATCCAATCCAAAGCAGCACCGCTGGACATCGGCGACGCTCGAGGCCGGACCTTGAAGCTCCCGCCGCCGGTCGCCGCCCCCGTCGCCGGCCGCTGTCCCCGCCGCCGGCCGCCGTCCCCTTGAAGCATCACCAGCTCGTCGTCGGTCGTCGTCCTTGCAGCATCCGTGCTCGCCGGTTCCAGCTGGACCTCGTCGCAGCACCCTACCGTCGTTCTGTAGCAATTAGCCGCCACCGTCGTAGCACCGCCTTGCCGTCGGCCGCAGCTCCCGGTGTTGCCGCTCACACCATTGTCACCATGATGGCGCCTGGTAGAAAGCTTTTTTCCTTGCCGGTTGAAGCTTTTTTCTTACCAGTTGAAACTTTTTCCATGGTTCAAAGTTTTTCTTCCACGCCCATTTGTAGCTTTTCCATGGTTGAAGCTTACTCCTTTGCGGCTTGAAGCTTTTCTGCACATCGTTTGAAGCTTTTTTGCATCTGCCGTCGCCGGCCACAAGTTCGCTGTCGTTGATTGCAGCATGTCATTCCAACAGTAGTAGCTTTTTTTGTTGCTGGTTGTATTTTTTCGCGGCGTGGGTTGCAACTTTTCTGATCTCTCGGCTGCAGCTGTTTGTTGTCATGGGCCACCAAACTACACCGCCGACAATTGCATCAAATAGCGACACGGGTTGTAGCAAAAAAAATGATATAGTTGTAGCAAAAACTAGCTGTGTTTTCAACTCGCTTATTGGTTGTAGCAAAAAACAACCGTGGTTCTAACTCTGGATTTGGCCGGTTGAAGCAAAACAAAATGCTGGTTCCAGCATCGTTGTGGGTTCGCTGGCGTCGCAACCTTCACTGTGGTCATCCATGGAGACTCGTCGTCGCAGCGCCCCCGGCGCGGTCCCAACACCTCCGTCGCGGCGCCCCCGGCAAGGTCCAAGCACCTCCGCCGCGGGAGCGTTTCTGCGTCATCATGCGGAGATCGAAAAAAAAAGCACCTAGTGGAGCCATCTTACAACGCTTCTGGAGGTAGGGGACGATGTGCTGTAGAAAACGAGTGGCCCACGTTTGCTTGGGGGAGATAAGATAGGAGAGGTGGTGGGCCTAAGAGCATCTCCAGCCGTTGGCCCCCCAGGGGGCGCCTAAAAGTGCCGCCTGGGGTGTGCCGGCGCAAAAATTGGGCCTGGGGGCGAGTTGGTCCCCAGCCGCCGGCCCCAGAGCCGCCCCCAGGCGCGTATAAATAAAAATATAGCACCGTTCGGCGAAGTTCGGCTAAAAACACGTTCAATTTCGGCCAAACACGATAAATTTCGGCGAAATTCGCGGATTTTCATTACATTAACCTAATCTAAAAAAACTGGCTGAAGTCGTCGCCGCCATCGTCATCGTCGGCCTTCTCCTCCTTGACACGGGCGCCCCTGCTGGACCCCTGCCCGGCGTCGCCATGGCGGACTGGTGGCGGCGCGTTGTCGTCGTCGCCGCCACTTTCGTATATGACGATGACTCCGCCTTCGTCGTGGCCGCGTCGGCGCTCCGCGAAGCGGCACAGGGCGGCGCACTGGCGCTCCTTCTCCTTCTCCCGCCGCACCTTCTCCATCGCAATGGAGTCCAGGCGCGCCCATTCCAGGGCCGCGTCATCGTCGTCGAGCTCCGTCTTCACCGGGGTGGCAAGCTCCTTCTTAACCGACGCCAGCCCCGGCTCCGTCTTCAGCGGCGTGAGCCTCGGCTCTGTCTTTGGCTTGACGAAGCATGGAGGAGCCGATGAGGAGGCGCGCCGGCCGCCCTCGTTGATGACGATGCCGGCGCTGCGAGTGCGCCGGCCGAGCGGTGTCTCCGCCGCGGGCTCGGCCTTGACGCCGAGCAACGCCGGAGTTCCGGAGGAGTGAGAAGAAGAGTGCGAGGAGGAAGACGAGGAGGAGCCGAGCCTCCTTGGCGCCCATGGCCCGGCGTGTCGGTGCTGCGACGGGGCGGCCCTCCTCGCCGGGTACGTCAATGGCGGGTCGTTGCCGCCGTCGAGGTACGTCAGCACGCCCTCCAGCGTGCGGCCGGGGACGCCCCACCACCGGCGCGCCGTTGGTGGATGCCAGACGCTGCTGCTGGCGGCGCTCGAAGTACGCCGCCCATGCCGCGTGGTTGTCGGCGGCGTACTGGGGGAGGGAGAGATCGGCGTCGGTCAGGGAGGCGCGCAGGACCTCGACCTCCTCAGCGAAGTACTTGGGCTTCGCCACGGCGTCGGGCAACGGGGGAAAGGGCACTCCCCCGTCGCTGAGTCGCCACCCCGTCGGCCCGGCGCGCATGTCCGGCGGCGCTGGGATGTTCGCCTGGAACAGGAGCCAGGACTCCTGTTCGCGGAGCGAACGACGGCCGAAGCCGTTGGCCTCCGCCTCGTCTCCGGGGAAACGTTCTGCCATGGGGACGGGCTCGGGAGAGGTAGAGAGGGAGAGAGAGGGGCTGGGCGGCGGTCCTCGGGAGAGGTAGATGGAGAGGGAGGGGCTGGGCGGCGGCGAGGGGCGATGCTGGTGTGGACACAGGCAAGTGAGACTGCCGGCTTTATAGCCGCTCCGCGCCCGTGTGTACGCGTGCGAGGGAGGGGAGGCGTCGGCGCGCTGTCCCGTGACGCGCCGCCCTTGAGGAATCAATGGCAAGGCTGACCGGCGGCAGCCTTGCCATTGATTCCCCGCGAGAACCGAGGCAGTTGGGGGAAGACGAGCCGCCGTGTCGCTGACGCGGCTGGCCCGCGGTTTTTTCGCGCCAAAACAGTTCGCCCTGGCGCCCCCGGGCGCACCCCCAGTGCGCCGGGTTCGGCCTGGGTCCGTCGGTGCTGTTTTCAGCCCAGGCCGGCGAAAATCGGGCTCCTGGGGGCGCGACTGGCCGTTTTTTCGGCGGCGGCGCGAAAAAATCGCCTCGGGAGGCCTTCCTGGGGGCGCGGCTGGAGATGCCCTAAGAAAATCACGCGTGGGTAGTTGAACGTGGGCGAAAAAGGTGCATCGTTCGATCGCCGGTAAAGGTGTGCATGCATCCGGCGGAGCGTTCGGCCGGCGCACCGAACGCAAACGTTTCCCCTAAAATAAATGGGCTATGACATGTTAGTTGTTGCTTATGCAGAGTGGCTGGGACGAAAAAACACGGAACAGACAGACCTATCGCTCCTGTATCGCTCGAGGGTGACACCGGGGCGCCTCCAACCCTAGCCGCCCGGATCCCATCTGTCACCACTCCTTCGCCGCCGCCGCCGGTAGCCGTCGCCGGCTCGGATGACCGGATGGGCGAAACTCCTTCCTCTTCCTCTCCAACATCCATGGATCTGATCAGTCAATCTTGGTGGTTCTTCATCTCGTTCTCACGGGCCTGGTGCTTGGGGCGCCGCCAGCGCTGATCCGCTGCTAGGGTGCCCTTACGCTGCCGCTCTGGGAGAGGCGACCGGAGCTCCACCACCTCATCGATCTGCCCCAACACTACCTGCCCGTCCACGTGCTCGCGCTAGGCCTCCGCTGGTGGTGGGTGTGCTGCACTTGGCTCCCACGGTGCTGCCGGCAATGGGCCGACCTTCCGCACATGCGGTGGCCACCGGCGGGGCTACGGTCCGCGACATTGTGGTGGCGATCTAGATTCGATCGGCCGGATGGTGGTGACTGCAAAATGCAGGGACTTCCTATGGCTCCATGACGGTGGTGATCAACAAAAGATTTCGGTGGTTGATTTCGGCGGTGAGATACAAATTATGGACGATGACTTGATGCAAAGGAATGGTTGTACAGTGGCGGCGATCACATCGCACGTAGCCGCTGAGATTGTGGAAAAGTGGTGGCGACAACACATGGGTGGTTTCGATGGTGGTGCTACTCGAGCACCTGGTTTTGAGCTTCGGGGTGAAATCCTAGGTTGTTATGCCTGGCAATGGTGATGTCTTTTTTACGTTGTTACCTTGTTGAAGGCATTGCTCGAGTATGCTCAGACTGCATCTTCAGGGTGAAAACCTAGATTCTGACCACTTCAGGACGAGAGTTGTCGAAACGAAGGCGCTCAAAACCCGGAGAAGGCCAAAAGGATGCAGCACCATGCATTGGTCAAGGATAGGAGTCTCCAAAGCCCATCAGTGGCACTGAGAAAGGGACCCCCGACACCCTCGCACCAGCGGCTGGAGACCTCCACACCTGGACCCGAGCAGGCTGCCGAAGATGAGACCAGACCAATACAGTTCACCGTCGAACCACAACCTGCTCCACCACCACTTGAGCACTCCCCGGACGCCGCCTTCAGGAAGGATCACGCCACTAAGGTGCCGTCGTTGCCATGAACTAAGGAACCAAGGCTTTCACCTGAGCTGCTGGGTGGGGTGGGAGATACAGAAAGCTCACCGAAGCCTTCAGTAAGGGGAACGACGCCCAAAGGCGACGTCTTCGGTGTGGCCGCCGCGCCGGCCAGGGGTTTCCCCCCGGATCCGCACCCAACCAGCAGATCTGCACATCCGCCATCCAGAACCACGACCGAAGCCACCAGGGACAGGGAAGGCGTGGATCAGAGCAGATCGAGATTGAGGGCGACGATTCTCCAAGGGACAATCATCCAGCGGGAGGCCTCTGCAGGCGCCGAGGCCCACCGCCTTCGCGCCGCCCGCGCGACTAGTGAGGCGGCCCACCTGCAGCCTACGGCGCTGCCTGCCGCACAGGCCACGCCGTTAGCCGCCGCCCCGGAAGTCGAGGCTCTCCACGCAGGGCGGAGCTGCCGAGGTCTCCGCCGCCACCTTCATGGGTGCCGACTGGCCGCGCCGATGGCCACCTCTGGTGGCGGCGGAGGGAGGGAGGGGACGGGGAGGCTACGTGGCGGCGGTTAGGGTTTGCCCCCGAGTCGCCTCGGAGGAGACGACACAGGGGGGGGGGGATCGAGACTCCGATCACCCCCCGATTCAAAAGGAGGTTATCTCGACATTGCGTGATCACCGCCGATGCAAACAGAGGGTGGGAGCGTTTGGTGTTATTTGATCACTTTGGATATGTGGAAATGGTAAGATTTTAATGAAAAAAGTACTTCTCATATGCGGGTTATATACAGATGTATCGGGTCTCTTCGTTTATGGTCTTCTCTACAATGCGTGGAAAACTGAGACCTGTTTACGGAGGTGTGTATTTGCTTGGAGGCTACATCGAGGGATACTTTTACCCGACATGGTTGGCAGCATTGACCCGCCTCCGCTTTAGGTGTTATATGACCTGTACATGTCTCTTTGTATTTCACATTGTGTGAGAGGACATTGTTTGGCCGTGTGAATCTTAGTTATGCAGAGGCCGGGTGTGTAATGCTTAGATCTTTTAAGTAACAAAGTGCCCCTTTTCTCAAAACGAAAGCCCTTGCTCTTCTTTGGAGACCCCGTTCATTCGGGCACATGCTGCGCAGCACCATTAGGATCCAAAGACTACCCATCAGCATCGAAGTAATAGAGAATTTCGAGGCACGCCAAAAATAAACGGTTTCTCAGATCGTTTCCGATATAGGCGAAGGTTAGGCCCTCCTTAGAAGCTTTCAGAGTAAGATCAAATGTAATGGTGGATCACGAATACAGGGGAGTGGTGACGTGGAAGAAGATCAAGCTTGCGTACCCATCTTATGAACAATTTTGTGAAAACAAATTAATATCTCAGACTGACATAAAAAAGCACCACTGTGCAACACTGTTCTCTCGATATTAAAAGGTAATATTATTTGTTCAAGAAAACTCTGAAGGAAATAAAACTTTCCTATTTCTGCAATGACGTGGCATCATTGGGTCATGCTCCCACGATACACTAGTGTTGCTGCAGCATCATAAGATGTTGTTTTACATCACCAGGATACTTTTTTCATTGAAAAGAGCAAAGTTGTGTGCTCACTACGATGGGAGACCTGCAATTTCATGACACACGTCAGCATTAGTGGAAATATATAGGTTTCATGTTACTATACAGTACATAACATAACATTAAGTATGAAATAATTGAGGTAACAAATTTATTAAACTCATGATTCTTGTCTTTTATGACTTCTTGTGGACGATGAATGAGTTCATTAACTTTCTCGCGTCTCTCGCTCGGGGGGAGTAGGATAGGTTCATTTTTAATTTGACACTAGAAAAACCAAAGTGGTGCATCTTTTCACCTACCATTAAGTTTTGATCATTTCAAGAGTAGACCATCGAAAATAATTAAGCATTTTTCTAGAGATTACATATTCTAATGCAAACATCTCAATCATAGCTTACTGAATTCACGGCGGATGATGGTTAGAATGTCAGTTGGCCACATCTTAAGAAAACCCATGCGCACTCGACCTACTAAGAAATTGGTGAATTTAAAAAATGTTTGCATTAGAATTTAAAGACAATGTTCAATATTTTGAAAAAAATGTTGGTGAATTTAAAAAATGTTCCTATTTTTAAAAATAACGATTTTAAAAATTTTTAAGAAATTAAAATATTTTCCCAAATTGGATTTTTTTTAAAAAGTATAACCAAAAATAGAACATAAAATAAAACAGAAAAATAACATAAACGGAAAACAATAAAACAAAAGAAAAGAAAGAAAAATATAAGTTAAAATAAAGAAAACCAGTTGGGACGAAACCTGGAAATGGGCCAGCCCATACATAAACCAGTTGGGACTTTGTTTGCTTGTCAGTCGGACCTCTGCATTGGAGGATGGTTGCGTGTGCCAACAATAGGGCTTCCTTCTTCTTCGTTTTCTATACTTCTATACTTTACTATTAAACAAACCAACATTTTCTTTTCTAAAACTACCCCATAAACGTACACGGGACGACTAACATCACCGGATTAGCCCACCTGATTAAATCCAACCGCTAAGATAATTTTGATCCCACAACAAATGTGCAGTTAGCAATTTCATTGAGCGGACGATACTCTGCCAGAGGAAAAATCATCGCGCTTGTTCGTAACCCCTCCGCCCAAATCTTTCACTGCCTCACGTAAATCCCGTACGTCCCGGCCAACAAATTTCTGTAATCTCGCAACCATCGACGCTATCCGCTTTTAACAAAAAACGAATCTGCATTCCTCACACGTATAGAGTAGCTTTCTCCCGGCCATCGCGCCGCCACAGACGCTTTCTCGCGGCCCGTAAAATCGCCTTACATGAGCACGCACCATGGACATAATTCCCCGTCCTGCACCACCCGCCGAACTAGCCACCGCCGCCGGAGGTGGCGCTGTCGGGGGGTAAGCTCCTCCGTCCCTCTATGATACGGCACGCCATCCTCCACCCACTGTCGGAGCCCGAAGGAAGGGCGTGTCCAGATGTAGTCGCGTACGGCCTACGGCGCACTGCCGCCGCTGTCCTCACGCGAGGACCCCGCTAAACAACCTCTGCGCCGACCTCTCATCTGCCACCGCGAATAACCATGGCCGCCTCCCTCTGCGCCGAGTTTGGCCGTCGCCCTTGGTTGAAGCTTAGGCGCTCGGACGACGCTCGCATGGCTTAGGGAGTCATCTTTTCAGATTCATGTGCAGGAACCTGGAGAGATGTTAGATACAGCATAATTATGTCCAGAAATTTGTGTAGCAGTCATACCAAATCTACTAACTAAAGTTGATTTCTATGATTTCAGTTCGCTGGTGGTACTGACATCACGCTTATGTTGCGGGCTTCTCCGATTCCTCACAAGAGATATCTCAACCAGTCATAAATTAGCCTGAGGACATAAGGTGCAGATATTCTTCCTTGTATAAGAGATACTTTCGACTAAGCACACGTGCAATGTTACATTTGAGTAAGAGATTACCATGTTCTCTGATTTTATTTTATTTTGACGCGTGTTCTCTGAATTTTGTACCCGGCAGATATGTTCAACTATATTTAGGGTATTATACATCTCTAATCTGCAGATATTCTTCTTAAGTCATTTTGGTGCCTTGTACTATCATTTTTTGCTTTAGGCATTGTCCTTATTTCCAAACAATTCCATTGTCTTCACTTTGTGTACTCACAAGTGTCCACTCAAGGGCGGAGGGAAGATTCTTTCTGTGAAGAAACCTATTTTGTATGAAGTTGTAGTTGATTTTGTCGAACTGGGAAGTGATGGATGCACCAAGTAGGCGGTCTTTATTTCTCGGATTAGAATTTTCAAAAAGGACTTTTTCTTTTCACCTTGATCTTGTGATCTAATGAAACTTATCCCTGATTTTGATCAGGGACACGACAATGAAGATGTTTTTAAATTTGGTGTTGTAGCTAAATGGTGAAGTTTTCATGAATTCATATTATGAATTGGTTCTCAATTTTTCTCATAACCTTTTATTATCTCATGATTTATTGATTTTGTTTTGTTTTTTCTGTTGATATTTCTGTTTGCAGAACGATTACTAGATATTGGCGAATTAACGAGGTATGCCTACTGCCAAGTATGCTTTCAGAAGTACACGATTCAAGAGATTTTCTATTTCGGCAGAAGTTGGTGTGCCTACTGACAAGTGTGCTCTGAAAATTAGTCAATTACTGCACCAGCTGGACTTATAGATCGGTTCACAAGGTTCTTTCTGGATAGTAGTTATCGTTTAATACATAAACATGTATGGTTATTTGATTCAGGAACAAAACAAATATATTCTCTTTTGCGCTTTGGGCATTTCACATGCATATAACCATTGTACTGTTGCACTATTACTACGACCTATGTGAAAGGTAAATAAACCTTTATGCAACATATGTTGGTATAATTCTCTCCCAACTAGCATTAATACGCAAAATATAGTTGTTGTTCTTTACTGAAATGTTAGGAGCCTCATGTATAAGGTATGCGGAAATTCTCACTTTGGGAAAGTGATTAATTCTTCATGTGCAGTAACCTGGAGAGATGGTGCTGGTGGATTCTAGCCGCAAGGTGAGTGACTTGATCCTTGATTAATCATGTTTAATTTTAAATGGATGTGAAGTGATTGTCCTAGATTAATGGGTGATTTATGTGCAGCTTCTACTGTAGAAGGCATGCAGTTGCTTGCCGTCGATGAAGCGACGTCAACTTGGGTAGCTGATCCAGTCATCTGTTAGTCTGTTCTTCTTTCTTCCTTGCACTTTGTTCTTGAGTCATGTGTTGGGCATCTTTCCCCATGCTCCTGACTCTATGATGTCGCCGGCCCGTGCTTCTGACTCTCCAGACATATAACTTCTTAGATATCCCATGGCAATTGCTTTCATGTGAATTTTGGTTAGTATTCCGTATTTATGATGCTGCTGGCCTCATTGCTCTGAATATACTACCACACTGCATGATAAAATCAACAATGACTTCTTAATGCATGTAAATTATCGCTTCTCTGTAATGTTTGATGTGAACTTACTCCATGACGATGGTGCAAACTAGGATCTGACCTGCCACGACGGTCGTGCTGTTAGCCCAGTCTACCGCAACCGTACTCGTGTCAGCACGCCCATTGCAAGCCTGCTGATGGTGCAGTTGCCGGAGCGGGGAGGTGAAATCCCTGAGCCAGGCAACAAGATGGATGACCTGGATTGATAAAATCATGTCATTAGCATTTATCTCCTTAATTTTTTTATAAGAACCGGTCGGTTTAGTAAAAAAAATGTAGATCTGTTTTTTTTTAGATTAGATCGGTTCGGTTTTCCGTCGGTTTAGTTATTTAGCGGACGTTCGTCCGTACATTCGTTTTAACGAACGGTTTTCGTCAGTTAGCCGCAGACAGCGAACGTTCGTTCATTAGCCTGTTCGTCCGTTTTCTTTTTCGGGGTATTTATCCGTGATTATTCCGATCGCGATTTCTGCCCTGATCTTGTTTTTCATTTTTTTTTCGCTCGAGAGTCGGAATCAGGTGATTCAAAATCCCAGATCTTCGTCTCGATGCCCTCTTTACGTTTAACAAACTTGAACAAAGATTTGGCGACTGTAAAATTTGACTTTAGGCCAATTAGCAAACCGGAGCTCGTTTCTTTTGCAGTTTGAGTTTCGTTGCCTCTTTCGAGTTGATTCTTTTTGCCAACCAGAGTTCTTAAGTTGAACTTTCTGGTTAGATCTCTTATTTGAGTTTTACCCGTGCATTAGTTAAGTACTTATTGTGTGTTTGTTTGTTTGCGATAGAGTACCCGGAGTGCGCCGCTTGCTACTTTGTGTCTCTAGGTTTTGCGGATCATCAGCAAGGCAAGTAACACTTTGATCTTGCTTTCCAATTACCCAGTTTTCATTGCATTAGTCCAACCCTCACACATTGCATGAGTATGATCAATTAACTTGTGGGATTGAGAAGTAGATTGAGGTAGTACCTATTACCTGCATTACATTCAAACCTTTGGGAGTTACTCTACGTTTGCTGTTAGGACATGCTATGCTCGTAGACGTGGATTGGGTGAGTGTATCCATGACAGATGTGAGTTTATTAATTAATGGTTCAACTTAAGGTGGCAACTTTAACACACATCTGGGTGGATTGAGGCATCTGGGTATTCCAGTGATTGCCTGTTTTTCTTTTGGACCGCCACCCAGGCTCAAAGGGATCATGAGATTTTTCATACTAGAAACTTACGTGTGCAGCCACATGCCAATATGGGCTCTGGCAGAGTTGAGTAAGTTGTGGGAAACCTTTCCATGATGGACTAGCAGATGTAGTGGGTTTTGTAGGTGTACCGGCCTATCTATCTGGTTAAGGGGACCTCTTCGGAAAGACTGTGTCTCGTTCATCCGTTTCTCAAACACCATGCAGTGCGAGAAACCAAGCGGATGCGATCGAGTCGTGTGGGGAAAAGTGCACAAACCTCTGCAGAGTGTACAAACTGATCATGATTAGCCGTGTCCCCGGTTATGGACGTCTTGAGTATCTAGTACTTGGATTATCATGTGAATCTCATCATGTTACTTTAATTAATTTTGTTGGGTTTAATGATTATTTTTAATTGGGGTTGAGAGGATGTCTATCTTCTCAACGATGTTTCAACTACCATGATAGTTAATTAAAATCTATTCCTTTGAAGTAGGGAAAAATTGGCTTTACGCAAAAACTGTAACCATAGAGCTTTCCACTAGCCATATTGCATATAGTATAGCTTTACTTTCATTGCATTCTCTTGTGTTACCTTGCCAGCATATTCCATGTGCTGACCCGTTTTCGGGCTGCAACGTTTCATGTTGCAGACTTTTCAGACGACGAGTAAGGTGCCTTTTTAGGTCGTGGTTCTATACTCAGTGATGCCGCTGGAGTTGATGGACTCACTTATCTTCCAAGACTTCAGTTGTTATCGTATTAGATGGCCCTTAGCCATATTTATTGTAATAAGTTCATCGTTGGACTATCGATGTAAAAAGTGTGTGATTGCTACTTGGTTATAAATCCTTCAAGTACTGTGCGTGTCAGCATTACTAATCCAGGGATGACACTGATGCACAGAGATCAGACTGTTTGAGGTCTGGTCGCTACATGTAGAAGCTAATTCACTTAACTACTAATAGAAAAAAATTCATTTAACTTTAGTGCTCTACAATGATGAAAAGAAAAAAGAATAGTTAACTACTAATTTCATTCATTTAGGTCATTCATTTAACTTCACCTAATTAACCTACTCTACCACTACTACTAGCAGCACTACTAACCTAATTGACCTAGTAAAACCCTACTACCCTAACTACAAAAAACAAATTAACATCTACTAGTACCACTACTGCCCTAACCTAATTAACATCTACTAGTACCACTCCAATACTACTAGCAGCAGTGCTGCACCATTTTCTTCACTTTGTTCTTTAAAAAACATCTATGAAAACAAAAACCGTAATTAAACCCTACTGCCCTAACTAAATTTTGGCTCTAAACCCTACTGCCCTAGTTAAACCCTACTGCCCTAACTAATTTTTTTCCCTAAACTAAATTTTAGCTCTAACCTACCCAACCTAGTTTACCTGGCTAGTTAACATAATGAAACAAATTAACCTAGCTAGTTAACTTAGTTACTTAACCTAGCTTGTTAACCAACTTAACCTATCTAATTCCTAGGGTTCATAACTAAATTGAACTAAGTAAATTAACTTAGTGAGGAGGGATGCGGTCTTACAGAGAGGGTGCTCGGGGGAGGTGCTTGGGGGAGACGGTGGCGGGGAGGGCATCGAGGGTGCCAGGGCCGTGGAGGGAGGCAGGGCGGCCCTGATGGCGGCGAGGGAGGCAGGGCCGTGGAGGGAGGCAGGGCGGCAAGGAGGGGACGAGTGGTTCCCGGGGGCATCGAGGGCGCGTGGCTCCGGTGGCGGCGACGGTGCGTTGCGACGGTGGCAGCCCCGATGTGGGAAACAGAGGCAGTGGCGGCGAGGGAGCATGGGCGGCGATCGAGGGAGTAGGGGTGGTGAGGGGAGAGGGATCGTCGACGCGAGAAGAATGGGGGAATTGGGGAAGGAGGGATAACCACGAAGGGGCAAGTCAAACTTAGCAGTAGCGCTTTTAGGGAAAACACAATATAGCTAATATAGCTACATCGCTGTTACCAGGAAAGCGCTACTACTATAGATAAGATAGCTATAGCGTGTTTAAGAAAATGCGCTACTAGTATTTTCTTTTCTTTTTGATTCTTCCCTTTTTTCTTTTCTTTTCCTTTTCTTAGTTGTAGCGCTGTCGCCTTAAAACGCGCTACCACTATTCTCTTATCAGTAGCGCGTTTCAAAATAGGGTGCTACTACTATACCTAGCCTATTGGCAATGGTGTGGCAGTTGTAGTAGTAGTGCTTTTTATCTGGGACGTGCTACTGCTAGTTACATAGCAGTGCAGTAGCGATGTTTGTCGCCCTGCACTACTATTCAATAGTAGTAGCGTCCTCTTTTGATCAGCGCTAGTGATAATCCTGTGTGTATAAGGTTTTCCCTAGTAATGATAGGCAGATAGCTTGCATGCCCATCTTATAAACAATTTAGGGAAGACAAATTGATATCTCAAACTGAGTTGAAAAGGCACAACTGTTCAACAATGTTCCCTCATGATAAGGTAAATATTTGTTCGATAAAACCAAAAAGGAAATAAATTTTAAATAGTTATGCAATGATGTGATATCGGGTCATGTTCCCACAAAACACTTGTATTATTGTAGCGTTGTTGGATCTTGTTGTACTTCATCTTGTACTTTTCTTATTGCAAAGTGCATAGTTGCGCGCTCCCCAGGGATTGGAGACCAGAAATTTCATGACACATGTCAGCATCAATGGAAATATATACATTTCATATTACTATATAGTAGATAACATGACATCAAGTAAGAAAAAATATACGTAATAGATTAATTTAACTATTTGATGAAGTTAAGAATAAATGTTGAGCTTATAGCATCTTCATGATTCTCGGACTTTTTTTTGTATGACTTGAAAATAACACAATGCCAAAAACGTCATTTGGGTGGGGGGTGGTATCATTAATTTTCTCGTGTCTCTCGCTAGGAAACTAGGATAGACTCATTATCATTAGACACTGGAAAAACCCTAGTGGTGCATATTCTATCCTACAATTTCAGTTTTCACCGTTTGAGGATCAATGTAAAAAATAAAAATCAAGTAATCATTCTTCTAGAGATGTCATATTTTAATGCAAACGACTCAATCATAGCTTAATTAATTCACAACAGCTGATAGTTAGAATGCGTGTAGCTCACATCTTAAGAAAACCCATGCCCAGCTCAGCTATACTAAAATGGTCATCTAGTTATGTTTTCTATTTGCAATTTACTCTTTCCTCACTGTTCTACAATAATTAATGAGAGTGGTTTTTTAGACCAGGGTGCCTAGAGCCCTAGACACCCTTTTATCTGTACCATCCAGAAAACCGAGAATAGAGATCTGCGCCAGCTCCTGTACCCTGAATTATGAAACTGACACCGCAAAAGGGCAGAGCACCAATCTTGTATTTGCTCAACGGGCCAGATAAGAGGGAGTTGGGAATCCCGGGTGCTATAGCACTTTTCTGATAATTTAATATGATATTTAGTTTAATTCTACCCTAAAATAAGTGTGAGATGAAATAATGATGGATTAATTCCGGCAATTAGTTTCCTTAATTTGCATATAGCGTGTGCACTGCAGTATTGTTGTACTACCTTAATTAGGTACTAGCCTGAACTTTTTCATTGAGTTGTACGTGTGAAGGGTTAACCTTAGGACAGCACATGATATTTACACATATGCATGCATCCAGATGGTGTTTACTAATATCAACTAGAAGAGAAATATATTGCTTTATCTAGCGGTTAGTGAAACATAACAATCGATAAGAATATATATCATAGTTGGGATATGGATACAATCCATATAATACAAGAAAGATCTAGACTTATTCCCTTGCAGTTTAACAAAATTATCTCTTTTCAATGAAGAACCTATGTGTGTCTAGATGAAATTTTGTACCTCCTTGTTCATTTGTAGATAGAGATTACTGAAAGTTGCTGATAATCTCCTGAATGGAAGGTCTCTTCTTCTGATCAATCTCCACACATTGCAGAGCAATCTTGATACAGGCTTCTATTTGAGAAAAATCAGCATCTTCTAACTCGGGGTACTCAGACATTATTTTCTCTTGCGACCAGTTTTCTTTTACCTAAATAAAAATTTGAAATTATTCTCCTTGGCAATGTAATACATAGCATTTATAGGTGAATATTATCAATTTCAATATTTAATTAATGAAGTGGTGTTTATTCTTACTGCATCAATATATTTCCTTGCATGCTTCTGGTTGGTGCTGGAACTATTCTTCTCTCTCGTGGATATCTCCATTATGATTAGGCCTAAACTATATATGTCTGAGCGGGCCGAGATTTCACCATTATATAGATACTCTGGGGCCATATATCCACTTATGGAGGTAATATCTTAATCAGCATTATTGGAGATGTAAAAAATCAAGTTTACCTTAAATTACAGGAACAAGGCAGCTGATATATCATAATAATGAAAGAGAAGCTTACACAGATCCCACAACACTTCGTGTGTTCATTCGGGTTTGGTTTTCGCCAAATATTCTTGAGAATCCAAATTCAGCAATTTTCGGTGCCATGTTTCCATCCAGGAATATATTTTGAGGCTTCAGACCCAAATGGAGAACCGGACTTGGCAATTCATGGAGATAACGTATACCCTCACAGACCCCCTTTATTATTTTGAAGCGTGTGTCCCAATCAATGTCAGTGGATCCACCTGAAGTAATATATATTAGAATTTTTATAATTTTCTAAGATAAAGGATTCAAATGGTTAATATATTTTGGAATAAAATAGACAAAGAAGATATTGTGAAGTAAACAATGTCCACAAAAATAGAAAAAAAAAGAGATCTTCTGAAGTGAATAATCTCCACCAAAATATATTGGTAATATGTGATAATTTCTTTTATTGCTCACTGTTATAGCAGTGCAAAAATTAGAGGAATTTATTTATGTGAGACGATGTTAAAACTCCAGACCATCTAAAAGGGGGAAGCAAATAAAATAAATGATAAATAGGACAGATAGTGAAATATCTGATGTACCAAAAAGATTCTGCTCAAGGCTCCCATTAGGTACGTATTCATAGCAGAGTAAAGTTTCAGTAATCTCGGCAATAATGTCTCTTCCATTGCTCTGGACCAATCTGTTTTGTCCTTCACGGCAGTATGCAAGAAACTTCACAATATTTTCATGTTCGAGCACCATAATATTCTGAACCTCTTTCTTAAATATTTCATCGCGTGGCACAGGTGAATTTTCCGCGAGTTTCTTCACAGCCACCACTCCACCACCAGCAAGAATCCCCTGTTTTAAAGTCACACAAAATTGATGTATATCAGCACCTTTTTGTATCCATCATTGAATAGACAGTAAATGCTGTAGCGAAACCATACCTTATAAACAGACCCAAATGCACCGGAACCTAGCTCATTGGAGAAGTTCTTCGTAATTTCCTTCAGAAAGTCTAATGGTAGTTCCTCCGGTAGGGTTTCTAGGGTTATACCTCCGGTGGTCATTGCTGATAATACAAGAAGGTACTGATATGAGCAATTACAACTTTCATTTCATTGAAGCGAGGAAGTTGTTAAACAGCATTAGACTAAGTATGCACAAAGAAGGTGTATCTGAAAATAATCAAGCAGTTTGTTAAGTGCACTGACCTTTGAGAGGAACACTAGATCACAGGGATCCAAGCTGGGAAGAGAACACTAGGAGGGGATGCAGTTAAGATCTGAGATGAATGGATACCTTGCTACCGGTGCCTGTTGGTATATATAAAGCAAACCAAGGAGATATTTATGATCAATTGACTTGACTGCTTGTAGCGTACTCGTCCCCATCTCTATATGCGGCTTAGTCTGAGTACTCCCTTCGTCTAGGTGAGTAAGTCATCTTAGGCTGTGCACCGCAACCAAGGCAGAGTGGAAAACAAGAGAACTTAATGTTTATTTACTTATTAATAGCATTGCATGCAATGAACTGACCACTGCATGTCGTGTTTGATAGTCTCAAGTCATTAAAAGCACACACGCCCCACATCTCCTATTGGTTGATTGCGTTATTCATGTCAAAAAACAATAAACGAGGTGAGACTTAATGTATCGCGGCTAAGTATTTTGGGATTATTTGGTTTTCGTAAGGTGACTTAGATACCTAGGCGGAGGAAGTAACATACTCCCTCCGTCCGGTGAAAAGTGTACGTTTAGCTTCAAAATTTGTCCACAAAAGAGTGTACTTCTAACTTCTCAATGCACATTAAAGTACTTCTCTCTTATCACACGATAATCAAGACCAATAACAATCTACACATGGTCTTCTTAATTTTTACATGCAATTAGCTCATTGGGGGTTGGTTAATTAAATAGGAGAGAGATGATGGCTTGCACCTTTCCAATGCATTTTTTACTTGACTCCATAATTTGTCCTAAAATCTCTAGATGCACACTCTTCACCGGACGGAGGGAGTACATTTTATTTCACCTTAGAGACGCGTCCTCATCTACCGACGCGGTTAGGTCTGATTTTTTTTTTAATTTTCTTATAGACACTAGATGTAGCAATGCTCATCGCTAATCAGTTAATTACTTTTTGCAGCCCTGGGTTGCTGCTGCTATCTCGTATTGTAAGAATTTGGTTGCAGCGTTGGTGTGAGCTGGTGCTAGCGTTGGGTGGCACTTCATTGTTAGGTTCATTGGGTTGTAAGTATATAATTGGATGATTAATTTGTTGTTCCGTTGTCTCTTAGACAGTTGAACAGGGCCTTTTGGTCATGTGAAAAAAAAACATGAGATGCAACAAGCAAGCTGACAACTTGTGTCACCTGCTGACATGCATAAACGTAATTAGATGACATTTGCAGGAGGCAAACTCGACTAATTGTAATTTATATATACTTGTATCCTGGTCTTGCGCACCTTTCCACTTGCGTCCCTATGTCCAAGGGTTAACTAACATGGGCACATGGCCAGCTTATTTAACTGAGTAGTGGATGAACGTATATTAAATAATGGCTGATTCTTTGGCTGGTGCTGCTCCATTTGTGCTCGCCGTGGAGAAATTGAAGTCTTTGGGCCACCGGACAATCGAGTAATACAGACATCTCTGTATATCACTTTATAAGAATTAACAGCACGGACGTCACATTTACTTTCCATGTCATATGATTCTTCATATCTACTATTCCTAAATAGTTGATTCTCCGTAATCTAGTTCTCTTGACATGCAGCCCTCCACCTCATCAAGTGTGCCATGTAAGCATCCAATAACACTATTTTGCTCTGCCATGCAAATCACATGCATAGTCTTTATTCACACGCGGTTCAAGTTTGAAAGATTATCACATAACAAAATACTCCCTCGGTCCCAAAATTCTTGACTTAGATTTGTCCAGATATGGATGTATCTTTGTCATGTTTTAGTGATAAGTACATCCGTAGACAAGAATTTGATTTAGATCCGTCTTTTCATACATAACTCATTTAGAATTAATCTTTAAATTCTAGCTGCAACACCTGGGGAAATCACATTGTACTTGGGAGTTATGAATAACAAAGAAACCCTCAAGAAGAACGAAGTAAGTGGCGTGGGTGGAATACTTTTTGCTTGGAAAAAGATCAAAAGCGAATTTCTCTAGCTCCCAGGTAAAACTTAGGCAATAAATTTGGTGAGTTGTCGTAAAGGAGGTGTGCCCCTCGGTCTCTGCATCGAGTGATACACAAAACTATTATCATGTTTTACAAATATTTTGAAACATTCACACGAAGTAGCTAGACCACATAAATAATTAACACATTATTTTCACACAACGCATACTGGTTGTACAATTCATGTGCGACCATCTTGAGAGAGTTGCATCGAGTAGCCATATAAAAGCAACTCTAGCAGACCCCGCATCCTGCCGGCCCACAAAACGTGTTTGCGGTTCGTGGAAAACGGTCTTTGCGGGCTGGCTCGGACAACCGCAGATGCAGACCCCCCAGACGGACCCGTATAAAAGAATATTCGTGGAATATACTTTTTTACGGTTCGGCTTCTGCGGCGTCGACCCGCAAACAGAAAACGCCCAATTCTCACATTTGACATAGGTTCTCGCAAATAGTTTCAAACTCAAAATAAAATAACACAGTTTACGTGCAAATAAAAACCCAGTTTAGTACGACAAACGCAAAAGATGGTCTTGCAAAAGTGACGACCACGCCCGGCATCTTCTTGGTCGATCTTCACTCCGCGCCGTCGAGTCCATCTTGAATTTCATCGCCACCACTGAATCCTCCTCCGGCGCTTGTTCCAACTCCCGCATCGAAATCATTGACATTGCCACCATATGGAGCAGAGAAAACATCTCCGGAACTGTAACACGCACCGGCCGATGCAACTATTCTCCTCTTCAAGATTTCCCTACTTGCCATATCATGACATGTTTTGATGAGGTCGTCCATGTCATTGCGGTTCATTGACTTGATCTTGTTCTCCTCTGCGAGCAACTTAGACAATGATTTTTTTCAGCGGCACATGCTCTTCTCTCCTCAATGGCAGCTTGACGGAGCCCCTCTTCCTTGAGCAGTTCCACTTTTCTTGCTTCTCTTTTGCCTTCTTCTCAGCCAACTCTTTCTTGATCTCCAACAACTTCAACAACATCAACTCGTTTGATTGCACCATGGCATCAATCTTCTCCCTCAAGCTCGATGCTTCTTACTCTCTCTTCATCTTCTTCTTACTCTTCATGTCACCATCAGGCTTGTTCAAATTTCTTGGGCCATCATCATCCTCATCTTCATCCATGTTTGTAAGTGATCCTCTCTTCGTTGGGGATTCTTTGTCGATCAACTTCCACTTCTCGCAGTTTTGGAGCAACTCCCAACAATGCTCTAGTTTGAAGAATTTGCCTTCTGAAGCTTCCATGTCTTTGTATCTATGTTGGGAAATCTTGTCCTATACAATGTGAACAAAGTGACGCAATCATTTCCTATGATGCAAATATGATGATGCGCAACTTGAACAAAGGCAAAACAAACTCACATAGTCCGATTCCACGGTTCCACTTGGAGGTGCATTGCCTACTTGCTCCGAGCAAGCTGCCCAATGGTTGCACATAGGCTTGATATTCTCCCAACACCCTTGAAGCGACCGAAATGTGCGTGGAGTCCTATTGGGATGCTTTGCCATAATGCGGAAGTATTGATCTTCGATCCTTTGCCAATATCTCTTGGCGGTTTGAGAAGTACCCGTGCATGCATCAAGAGACACCGCACTCCATGCATTGATCAAAGCTTGACCTTCCAAGATCGTGTAGTTCTTTGATCTTTGGCTTTTCCCAGTTTTTGTTTGCAATTGCTCATACGCTTCCGCATCGATCTCCTCCAATTATTCCTCACAACCATCATCGTCCATGCCGCCCTCCGTTTCATTGTAGTTGAATGCGGCGAACGAGGCTTGATCAATGTCAACGTTGTTGGTGTCCAACAAGTACACGAAGTCGGCAGTTGCATTGTTCGAACCACCACTATAGTGCACGATAACAAATCACGAGCTATCGCAAAAAATGGCGAAAAAGAAAATAAATCACCATGACCCAAGACGCATCCCTTCCGGCCATTTCGTCGAACACCTCGCTTGTGGGGGGAGCAGCACCATTGAAGGCGCGGTTAAGATGCTCACGTCACGTTGATAAGAATCCTGTAATAAGCGGGCACGATCCCTGTTTTGACAAGACGTTCCAATGAGGCTATACCTCGAAATGCGAAACCAGGGCCAAGAAAACGGTTCGATATGTATTAAAAGGGACAGACGTGACGCTTCGCTGAAAGATTGTCAGTAAATACATAATATCCGTTCTTTGGATACCTTGCCTTCGAGGTTAAGGGTTGTACTAACCATGCAGAGACCGGACACAATACCTTTTGTATGAAATATTTCTTCTATATGTTCAGGAGCAAGAACCCGCCTAGCAATGGAGAAGACAGTGCGTCAGCCGAACTCGTCGTCATCAAAGACTGGTTCAGGGCTACTGAGGGAGTCCTGTATTAAGGGGTCCTCAGGTGACCAGATCATTCATTATGGGCCGGACTGGTGGGCCGTGAAGATTATCAATGAAGACCATCTCCCGCATCCGGATAAGACTCCCCATGTGTAAAATAGCAAGTTTAGAGTTCGGGTGTAATACTTTCCTTCCTCTGTAAGGTGATCATGTACAAACCCTAGGTCCCTTCGGTGCATATATAAACCGGAGGGTCTAGTCCATAGAGACGAGAGCAATCTCATAGGCTAGACTTTTTATGGTTTAGCCATTACGATCTTCAGGTAGATCAACTCTTGTAACCCATATTTATCAAGATCAATCAAGCAAGAAGTAGGGTATTACCTCGATCAAGAGGGCCTGAACCTGGGTACACATCGTGTCCCCTGTCTCCTGTTACCATTGATCCTCAGATGCATAGTTCGGGACCCCCTACCCGAGATCTGCCGGTTTTGACACCGACATTGGTGCTTTCATTGAGAGTTCCACTTTTTCATCGGCGGAAGGATTAATGGCTTGCTTCATCACCAATGACGCCACCACCGATGGAGTTTTTCTCCCCGGCCAGCTCTTCGTTTTTGGCGGCTTCATGCTTCGTGCCAACACTGAAGACCACCTCGAGCAGGTTGACAGCTATGCTCCTGGTCACCAGATTACGTTTGGAAGCTTAAACTATGTTGCTGAGGTCCGCGGAGATTTGATATTCAACGGATTCGCAACCATGGCAGCTGCTCCCTGCCACCACGATGAACATGACTCAGATCTATCATCAGATACCGTATAGAGGGTAACGCTTGCAACAGCTCTGGCCTTAGAGCCGGAGTAGATCACTTCATCCGAGGACGGGAAGATAAACCCCGCCGCGGAGATCGCAAACTCAGCGGCGCTTGAGCCGCACACAGGCCCGACCTTGAGCGGGGCTTCCCTCATGTGATCCCGGGACTCATCTCCGTCTACAAGTTCCAAACTCTCAGGATCTGCGTCTTTCGGGCTCGATCGAGCGGCTGTTGCCGAACTCAGCCCCGCAGATATCCAAACACATGCCCGGCACTCGCCTTTAGACGAAGCGCTAGACTGACTGAAATCTCTCTCCCTAGCGGAGGATTCCCATCCAAATTATGCCCAGTTTGAACTAGGGGCTGAGGACATGGAATTTCGCTTCCCACCCACCACCCACTTGGTAGCCACAGTCGAGGACCTAACCGATCTATTAGATTACGATTCAGAAGACATCGATGGGATGGACCACGATGCCGAAGCCGATCTAAATACAAACCCGCCCGCAACGGGGCGATGGACGGCTACTTCTACATACGATGTATACATGGTGGACACACCCAACCAAGAGGAGGGCGATAGCGATACCAATCCAGAACAGGACAAGCCCGTTGATGAACCTCCCAAACGTCGGTGTCGGAAGCGACGATCTCGATCCCGTAAAGGAAAGGAGAGCAACACTGTCACTAAAGACGATGACAAACCGGAACAAGCCGATGATCCCGCAGAACTGGCAATAGAGCAGGACGAGTGGGAGGATGGCGACCACAGTCCAAATGAACCGCTCGCCGATCACAGAGATGCGGATGACAGTAGCTATCAAACCTATCTCCAAAGAGGACATCAGTCTGGGAGACGAAGAATTCATCATCCCAGAAGAACCGCTCGAATAGAAGCGTTTCCAACAACAGCTTATCGCTACCGCACGGAGCGTGAAGAAGCAGCAGCAGTGGCATAGAGCCGAACAGGATATGCTCAATGACAAATGGAATGACATGCTAGACGCTGAAGAACTATACGCCTCTAAAGGCCAAATGAATAGCTATCCTAAGCGCAAACTTCTGCCCCAATTCGACGATGAGGTCCCAGCGCCAATTCCGTCAAAGTATGACCAGGCCAATCAACAAGACCGACCACCCTGTGGATAGGACAAAGCAGCCAGTTGCTACTTCTCGAGCTTGCGTTGTATTCCCTCGAAGAGGAAATGGTGATGCATCATAGTAGCATAAGTATTTCCCTCAGTTTTTTAGAACCAAGGTGTCAATCAAGTAGGAGACCACGCGCGAGTCCCTCGCACCTGCAAAAACAAATAAGAACTTCGCAGCCAACGCGATAAGGGGTTGTCAATCCCTTTACGGTCACTTACGAAAGTGAGATCTGATAGAGATGATAGTTTGATATTTTTCGTATTTTTGGATATAAGAACAGAAAGTAAAAGCGGAAAAGTAAAGTGGATTGTAGATTGATATGTTGAGAATAGACCCGGGGGCCATAGTGTTCTCTAGTGGCCTCTCTCATGATAGTGATATTCTACGGTGGGTAAACAAATTATTGTCGAGCAATTGATAGAAAAGTGAATAATTATGAGACTATCTAGGCATGATCATTATATATAGGCATCACGTCTGAGACAAGTAGACTGAAACGATTCTGCATCTACTACTATTACTCCACACATCGACCGCTATCCAACATGCATCTAGAGTATTAAGTTCATAAGAACAGAGTAACGCCTTAAGCAAGATTACATGATGTAGAGGGATAAACTCAAACATAGTGATATAAAACGCATCTTTTTATCCTCGATGGCAACAATACAATACGTGCCTTGTTGCACCTACTGTCACTGGGAAAGGAGACCGCAAGATTGAACCAAAAGCCAGGCACTTCTCATATTGCAAGAAATATAGATCTAGTAGGCCAAACCAAACCAATTATTAGAAGAGACTTGCAAGGATATTATAATCATACATCAAGAGTTCGGAAAAGAACCAAATATTTCGCATAGATAATCTTGATCATAAACCCACAATTCATCGGATCTCGACAAACACACCGCAAACAGAGATTACATCGAATAGATATCCTCGAAGACCGAGGAGAACTTGGTATTGAGATCCAAAGAGAGAGAAGAAGCCATCTAGATACTAGTTATGGACCCGAAGGTCTGTGGTAAACTACTCACAACTCATGGTGAGGCGATGATGATGATGTAGAAGCACTCCGTGGTAGACCCCCCCTCCGACGGAGCTCCAGAACATGCCCCAAGATGGGATCTGACGGGAATAGAAGGTTGCGGCGGTGGAACTAGGTTTTTTTTGTTGTTCTGAGGGTTTCAGGGTATATAGGTATATATAGGAGGAAGGAGGGCACCGCGGGCCAGACGGGGTGCCCACGAGGCAGGGGGGCGCGCCCCCACCCTCGTGGAGGCCACGTCAGCCCTACTCCGTGGTTCTCAAGTCTCCCGTGTGTATTTTGCTCCAAAAATAACTCTCCAGAAGTTTTATTCCGTTTGGACTCCGTTTGATATTCCTTTTATGTAAAACCCTGAAATCTGGACCGGTCCTTTGGGTTAGTAGGTTAGTCCCAAAAATAATATAAAAGTCATAACAAAGACCATTAAACATCCAAAACATCATAAATAATAGCATGGAACAATCAAAAATTATAGATACATTGGAGACGTATCAAGCATCCCCAAGCTTAACTCCTGCTCGTCCTCGAGTAGGTAAATGATAAAAATAGAATTTTTGATGTGGAATGCTAACCAACATATTTTTTCAATGTAATTCTCTTAATGGTGGCATGAATGTTCAGATTTGAAAGATTCAAGGCAAAAGTCTATATTGACATAAGAAATGACAATACTTCAAGCATACTAACAAAGCAATCATGTCATCTCAAAATACTATGGCTAAAGAAAGTTATCCCTACAAAATCATATAGTCTCGCTATGCTCCCTCTTCATCACACAAAATATTAATATCATGCACAACCCCGGTTTCAGCCAAGCACTTGTTTTCATACTCTATTCTTTCAAACCATTCAACTTTACGCAATACATGAGCGTGAGCCATGGACATAGCACTATGTGGAATAGAGAGGTGGTTGTGGACAAGACAAAAAGGAGGGAGATAGTCTCACATCAACTAGGCGTTTCAATGGGCTATGGAGATGCCCATCAATAGATATCAATGTGAGTGAGTAGTGATTGCCATGCAACGGATGCACTAGAGCTAAATATGTATGAAAGCTCAACAAAAGAAACTAGTGGGTGTGCATCCAATTTGCTTGCTCATGAAGACCTAGGGCATTTGAGGAAGCCCATCGTTGGAATATACAAGCCAAGTTCTATAATGAAAATTCCCACTAGTATATGAAAGTGACTAAATATGAGACTCTCTATCATGAAGGACATGGTGCTACTTTGAAGCACAAGTGTGGAAAAAGATAGTAGCAATTGTCCATTCTCTCTTTTATCTAAATTTTTTGGAGGGGATTTCTCTTTTTTTTTTATTTAGCCCCTCTCTATTTTTTTGGGCCATCTCTTTTTTTGTTGGCCTTTCCTCACATGGGAAAATGCTCTAATAATAATGATCATCACACTTATTTTTAATTACAACTCGATATTACAACTCGATACTACAACAACAAAGTATGACTCTATATGAATGCCTCCGGCGGTGTACCGGTATGTGCAATGAAACAAGAGTGACATGTATGAAAGAATTATGCATAGTGGATTTTCCACAAATACGATGTCAACTACATGATCATGCATGGCAATATGACAATATGATGCGTGTCATATAAACGGAACGGTGGAAAGTTGCATGGCAATATATCTCGGAATGGCTATGGAAATGCCATGATAGGTAGGTATGGTGGCTGTTTTGAGGAACCATATGATGGCTGTTTTGAGGAAGGATATATAGTGGGTTTATGGCACCGGCGAAAGCTGCGCGGTACAAGAGAGGCTAGCAATGGTGGAAGGGTGAGAGCCATGGACTCAACATTAGTCATAAGAACTCATATACTTATTGCAAAAATTTACGAGTCATCAAAACAAAGCAATCAACGCATGCCCCTAGGGGTGAGGTTGGTAAGAGTTAACCATCGCGCGCCCCTGACCTCCACACAAAGGATGGCACTCTACAAATACCTCATGCTCTAACTTCGTCACACAACGGTTCACCATACGTGCAAGCTACGGGAATCACTAACCTTAACACAAATATTTCTCAATTTCATAATCACTCCACTAGCATGACTTTAATATCACTATCCTCATGTCTCAAAACAATTATCAAGCATCCAACATCTATTTCTATTCAATGCACTTGATGTGAATTTTTTTACTACATTGACATTGGATGTTTATCATGTAAAGACTAGTTTCTTTAGGCTAAACACTTTACCATGCTGTTTTAATAGACTCTCAAATAGATATAAGTGAAGCATGAGAGCTCAACAATTTCTACAAAATATTACCACCACCATGCTCTAAAAGATATAAGTGAAGCACTAGAGCAAAAACTATTCAACTCAAAAAATACAAGTGAAGCACATAGAGTGTTCTAACAATCTATAGGACATATTTAACTCTCTCAAATAGGTGTGTCCAGCAAGGTTGATTGTGACAAACTAACAAGCAAAGACTCAAATTATACAAGACGCTCCAAGCAAAACACATAACATGTTGCGAATAAAAATATAGCTCCAAGTATAGTTACCGATGGATGAAGACGAAAGAGGGGATGCCTTCCCGGGGCATCCCCAAGCTTAGGCTTTTTTATTATCTTGAATTTACTTGGGGTTCCATGGGCATCCCCAAGCTTAGGCCTTTGCTACTCCTTGTTCCATAGTCCATCAAAGCAATACTCAAAACTTGAAAACTTCACAACACAAAACTTAGACAAAAATTCTCGTGAGCTCCGTTAGTAAGAGAAAGCAAACCACCACTCAAAGGTACAGCAAGGAATTCATTCTTTGTTTATATTGGTGTTAAACCTACTTTACTCCAAGTTCTCTATGTTTCATATCCTCCAATATAACTCATAGATGCATCGGAATAAGCAAACAACACACGAAAAACAGAATCTGTCAAAAACAAAACAGTCTGTAGTAATCTGCTGGGTTCACCTACTTCTGGAACTCCAAAAAATTCAAAATAAATTGGCAAATTTGCGCAATTTGGCTACCAATCAGCAGCAAAAAGAATCAACTAAAGAGAAAGCTCCAGTAAAATCTGAAGTCTACTTTAGCTAGCGCTAACGATTCTGTTTTCCATAGCGCGCAAGATCATATAAACTTCACACAAGTCTTACCAAAGGTTCTACTTGGCATAAACACTAAACAAAACATGAAACCACATCTAATCAGAGGCTAGATGCAATATTTATTCCCTAACAGCAACAAAAGCAAAAAACATAAAAATTGGGTTGCCTCCCAACAAGCGCTATCGTTAGCACAATTGACCCTAAGCATCCCCAAGCTTAGAGTTTTGCATATCATTAGCACAATTGACATTAATAGAATTTATAATAACATCATTGCAATCATGCTTTTTACTCAAGGAGCTATCGTGAATCAATTTATGTTTTTCTTTCAATACTTCGTCACAATTTTCAGATTCACAAATTTCAAGCAAAATCCCATAAAGATAATCTAGTGCAGTCAACTCACTAGCAATAGGTTCAACATAATTGGATATCTTAAAGAGATTAGCAAGTGGATGAGGATGCATACTTTAGCAAGCAAAGATGCAAGATGATTGAGGGCACATAGCACACAAGCAAACGAGAGGCAAGCGAACGATAAACACACGGCGGAAGAAGGGCGAATAAAACGGCAAGGTGAAGTGTGGGAGAGGAAAACGAGAGGCAAATAAATGTAATGCGAAGGATAAGGGTTTGTGATAGGTACTTGGTATATGACTTTTGCGTAAGTCTTCCCGGCAACGGCGCCATAAATTGGCTAGTTGACGGGGTGGCAAATCTTGACTTGACTTGGCGTGAGTCTCCCCGGCAACGGCGCCAGAAATTCTTCTTGCTACCTCTTGAGCTTGCGTTGTATTCCCTCGAAGAGGAAAGGGAGATGCAGCACAATAGCGTAAGTATTTCCCTCAGTTTTTGAGAACCAAGGTATCAATCCAGTAGGAGACCACGCGCCAGTCCCTCGCACCTGCACAAACAAATAAGAACTTCACAGCCAACGCAATAAGGGGTTGCCAATCCCTTTACGGTCACTTACCATAGTGAGATCTGATAGAGATGATAATTATATTTTTGGTATTTTTGGTATAGAAACAGAAAGTAAATAAAGCAAATAAACAACGGCGGCAGAAATTGGCTTGTTTACGAGAAAGTAATATGATAAAGATAGACCCGGGGGCCATAGTTTTCCCTAGTGGCTTCTCTCATGATAGCGGTATTCTACGGCGGGTAAACAAATTACTGTCGAGCAATTGATAGAAAAGTGAATAATTATGAGACTATCTAGGCATGATAATTGTATATAGGCATCACGTCCGAGACATGTAGACCGACTCCTACCTGCATCTACTACTGTTACTCCACACATCGACCGCTATCCAGCATGCATCTAGTGTATTGAGTTCATACGAACAGAGTAACGCTATAAGCAAGATGACATGATGTACAGGGATAAACTCAAGCAATATGATGAAAACCCCATCTTTTTATCCTCGATGGCAACAATACAATACGTGCCTTGCTGCCCCTACTGTCAGTGGGAAAGGACACCGCAAGATTGAACCCAAAGCCAAGCACTTCTCCCATTGCAAGAACTCTAGATCTAGTAGATCAAACCAAACCAATAATTCGAAGAGACTTGCAAGGATATTATGAGCACACATACAAAGTTCAGAGAATAACCAAATATCTTTCATAGATAACCTTGATCATAAACTCACAATTCATTGGATCTCAACAAACACATCGCAAAAAGAGATTACATTGAATAGATCTCCTCGAAGACCGAGGAGAACTTTGTACTGAGATCCAGAGAGAGAGAGAAGAAGCCATCTAGATACTAGCTATAGACCCAAAGGTCTGTGGTAAACTACTCACAACTCATGGTGAGGGCAATGATGATGATGATGAAGGCCTCCGTGATGGATCCCCCTCCCGGAACAGGCTCCAAGATGGGATCTCCATGGGAACAGCAGCTACGGCGGTGGAATTAGGGTTTTCTCTCTGCGTATGGAGTTTCTGGGGTATGTAGGTATATATAGGAAGAAGGAGGGCACCGGGGGCCGTGTGGGCCAGCCTCGAGGCAGAGGGCCGCGCCCTGGGAAGGGGGGCGCGCCCCCCACCCTCGAGGGCTAGCCCTAGGTCCCCTGACTTGGCCCCGAAGACTCCCGAGCGTGATTTCCTCCAAAAATATCTCTCGCGGAGGTTTCATTCCATTTGGACTCCGTTTGATATTCCTTTTCTGCAAAACCCTGAAATAGGCAAAAAAAACAGCAATCTGGACTGGGCCTTTGGGTTAGTAGGTTAGTCCCAAAAATGATATAAAAGTGAATGATAAAGCCCATTAAACATCCAAGACATCATAAATAATAGCATGGAACAATCAAAAATTATAGATACGTTGGAGACGTATCAACCTCCTTGCACTTCCTCTTGGCCTTCTTCTCCGGCGCCTTGTACGGTGCCGGAATCAACATCGCCGTCACCCGAGGCGTCTCTGGGTCTTCTGGTAGGGGAGCCGGACACTTGATCCGCTCCGCCTTTCTCGTCCAGGCCTGGATTGAACGAAAAAACTCCATCTCCTGTTATAACTAAAGCAGGGAAGGAATATATGTTCGGCAGAAATCTCAATTACCTCTGACGCAGGGAGCACAGTATGAAGCCCCTGTACCCAGTCTCCGTTGTCCACCCATTTTGGGCCTTGGAGGTGCTTCCAGATGTCTTCGTGCGTAGAGCCGAAGAGGTGCTTCAAGGGCCGGGACCCTTCCGGATTGGACTCCCATAGATAGGAGTCCCGGCGTTGGCAGGGGAGGACGAGTCGGGCAAGCATCACCAGGACCACGTTAGTGAGTTGGGTGCCCTTGGAGATCATGTCAGAGATGCTTTTCTGGAGGGCTAGCACCTCCGCCTGAGACTCCCAGTTCAGACCGTTATCGGTCCATTTTGGGGATATGAGTATTTGATATGACCCGCCCAGGAGGGGCCGGGTTACCCAATAACGGTTCCTGGGCCAACCCCATAAGCATGTTGACAATGGCGGTTCAATGAGAGTAATTGATAAAGGGTCCAAGGCCCGGAGCGGCTTAAGGCGTGTAAGTATAAACCGCCATATATGTTAACTTGTATTGTAAGGCATGACAAGAGTCACCAGGCCGGACACGAATGTATGAGCTGGCCGGGACTCCGTAGGCCGCAGGGTGTCAACCCGTGTATATAAGGGGACGACCCGGCAGCGGCTTAGGGCAAGAAACAATAGATCCAGAGCTAGGCAAGCGCATACGCTCCCTAGCAATCGACACTCCAGCAATTCAACCTCCAACTAGATTAGGTTTTACCCTCACCGCAAGGGGCCGAACCTGCCCATGTATTTTGTCTCGTTTAACCCCTGGATACGCCTCCAACGTATCAATTATTTTTTATTGTTCCATGCTATTATATATGATGTTTTGGATGTTTAATGGGCTTTTTTATACACTTTATTATTATTTTTGGGACTAACCTATTAACCCAAAGGCCCAGTCCAGATTGCTGTTTTTTTGCCTATTTCAGGGTTTTACAGAAAAGGAATATCAAACAGAGTCCAAATAGAATGAAACCTTCGGGAGAGATATTTTTGGAGCGATACCTTCACGGGAGACTTGAGAACCACGGAATAGGGCACACGTGGCGTCCACGAGGGTGGGGGGCGCGCCCCCTCCCCCTGGGCGCGCCCCCCTGTCTCGTCGGCCCCACATTGCTCCCCCGGTGCCCTCCTTCCTCCTATATATACTCATGTACCCTGAAAACATCGAAGCAACAGAGAAATCCCTAATTCCACCGCCGCAACCTTCTGTTCCCGTGAGATGCCATCTTGGGGCCTGTTCCAAAGCTCCGCCGAAGGGGGGATTTTCCACGGAGTGCTTCTACATCAACACCATTGCCTCACCATGAGTTGTGAGTAGTTTAACACAGACCTTCGGGGTCCATAATTAGTACCTAGATGGCTTCTTCTCTCTTTGTCTGGATCTCAATACCAAGTTCTCCTAGGTCTTCGAGGAGATCTATTCGATGTAATCTTTTTGCGGTGTGTTTGTCGAGATCCAATGAATTGTGGGTTTAAGATCAAGATTATCTATGAGAAATATTTGGTTCTTTTCTGAACTCTTTTTTGTATGATTATAATATCATTTCAAGTCTCTTCAAATTATCGGTTTGGTTTGGCCTACTAGATCTATAGTTCTTGCAATGGGAGAAGTGCTAGGCTTTGGGTTCAATTTTGCGGTCTCCTTTCCCAGTGACAGTAGGGGCAGCAAGGCATGTATTGTATTGTTGCCATTGAGGATAAAAAGATGGGGTTTATATCAATATGTTTGAGTTTATCCCTCTACATCATGTCATCTTGCTTAAGGCATTACTCTGTTCTTATGAAATTAATACTCTAGATGCATGCTGGATAGCGGTCGATATGTGTAGTAATAGTAGTAGATGCAGAATCGTTTCGGTCTACTTGTCTCAGAAGTGATGCCTATATATAATGATCATGCCTAGATAGTCTCATAATTATTCGCTTTTCTATCAATTGCTCGACAGTAATTTGTTCACCCACCGTAGAAATCTGCTATCATGAGAGAAGCCACTAGTGAAACCTATGGCTCCCGGGTCTATTCTCTACAATCTACTTTACTATTTTTACTTTCTGTTCATATATCCAAAAATACCAAACTATCCTATCTATGAGATCTCACTTTCATAAGTGACCATAAAGGGATTGACAACCCCTTATCGTGTTAGCTGTGAAGTTATTATTTGTTTGTGCGGGTGTGAGGGACTCGCGCGTGGTCTCCTTCTGGATTGATACCTTGGTTCTCAAAAACTGAGGGAAATACTTACGCTACTATGCTGCATCTCTCTTTCTTCTTCGAGGGAATACAACACAAGATCGAGAAGTAGCACCCCTTTAAGCTAACCACATCGCTATGACTCCACAATTAAGCCCTTCCCTTAGGACATCTGTCGTGACAACTACACGACAGTTGGCGCCCACCGTGGGGCCTGCGGCCTATGGTTTCGAGTTCTTGAAGGGCAACTTTGAAGGGCTCAAGGGATACGCTGTGGGCCGGATGACCAAAAGTCGTCGCGGCAAGCTTTACAACGATACCGAAGGATGGGGTCCCGAGGCCAGCTCAATTGATTACGGTACCGGGTCCCCTTCGGCGGAATCCACATCTTCATCGGCAAGATCGGCGAACCGGGCCCTGAGTCGGACACCTGCACCAACATCTTCGAGACGGCTCAGTGTGCGCGACCAGCCTGGGTTCAGCCCGCCGTGAAGCATGCCTTTGTTGGATACATCTAGGGTGCTAGAGGCTCTGGATCTCGCGGCGAGACGGTCGCTATCTCCAATGGTGAGTCATCCACAGGTGAGTCTAATTCAATGTACCAGATGCAGAGCGGACGGCTTGGGGGCTTGTTCGAAGGTAGAAATATTCCGGACCCCTGTAAGCCGCCGAGCAGGGTGGCAATTTTCATGACTAGCACCCAGTCGGCTCTTGGATCGACAGTCGCCGGGGTTATAACGCCCCGGGAGACGGCAACCATAGCAGGTGTGGGCGGATTAACGTGCTCGCCGGCTCAATTCTTGACAGATCTGTTGGAGGCTCCGACGACTTTGATGCGAACGGAGGTAACCCCAGAGAACCAGGACCAACACAAGGCGGATATGGATAAGCTGCGACAGGAGATAGCACAAGCAAAGATAGACCTGGCGGCGGAGAACGCCAGGATGACTGCAGAACGGGCTGTCTTGGACGCACAGGCTCAGCGGATTCAAGCGGATTCTTACCGGCTCTCGGTGGATCAGAATGCTACTAATGAGGTCATGAGGAGGAAGCAAAGGAGTCGTCTGCCTTTCGTTTATGAGCCGAGGAATCTTTTCAACACAGCCAGAGCAGGGGGGCAGTAACTCGCCGGGGGCAAACCGGACGGCTGAAGTCCCTAGGGCCGGAGGGCCGATTCAACCGCATATGATAGGCTCTCTGTATACAAATCAAAACCGCCCGACACCGCATTACCCGATGACACCGGTGGGTCACTATTCCAACCCTTTCGATAAGATGATAGCAGCGGTGACGAGCTTGGCGGCTTTGCCAGTTGAGAGGGAATCTCCGGTGGCAGTGGAGACCCGAAGGGCCAAGGAACTGCTTCAGACGGCGCTGCAGTAGCAACAGGCTTACTCTTACAGTCGGGCTCGGATTCACTCAACCCCCCGTCCAAGTGCTAGCTATAGCAGGCATGTTGCCTCGCCAGAGGTTTCAAGCACATAGCGACGCCGTAACTCGCCTCATGGGCATAACCCGGCGCGGCATGATGCAAAAGGACAGGATTTTGTGGATCAGGGCAGGATGCGCCGAGAGGCCGAGCTGGCGGCTCAGGCAGCTGATCATCAGCCGGCGCCATATTACCCGGCAACTTCAGTGGAGATAGGTAGAACTTCTAGAGCTTGGGGCATACCATGTTTAACGGTGGCTATACGGAACGAGCGGTTGCCCAAGGATTTCAAGGGCCCTCGTAAGGTGCCTAACTACACAGCAGATCAGCCTCCTGAGGCTTGGATAGAGAGTTACGTGATGGCTATGGAGATGCTGGACGTTAGCGAAGCCGCCTCTGCTAAGTATTTCACCATGATGCTGGAAGGCACGGCTCGTAACTGGTTGAAAGGATTGCCTGTCATTTCCATTGGGTCATGGGAAGAGCTGAAGGCCAAGTTTATCAAGCATTTCAAGGATACATGCAAGCAGCCAATGTCAATTGTGGATCTAGATTCTTGTGTTCAGAATGAGGGCGAATCAACGACCAGTTGGGTGCGCCGGGTCTCAACCATCATGCATTCTTCAGATAAGATCAACGGTGAATCCGCGATATTAAAGTTGGAGAAAAATTACCGGTTCCTTCCGCTCAAGCTGAAGTTGGGCGGCTTAAGCGTCATTGTGATGATATGGGGGAGCTCATGAAAGCTCCAGTCAAATATGCCGACTCTAATAGTACCAAAGACCCCGAGTCTGAGGCTGAAAGACCAGGAAAGGGAAAGAAGAGTAACGACCTAGGAGGACACCAGTATAACCCGACCAATCAAAACAGTGGCAATAAATGCAAGGCTGACAATTTTATAGCTAATACTGGGCCATGGAATTTTAACCAGCGTCGCAAGGGGAAGCCGCCTCCAAGATATAACATCGATGAGGTGATGAATCAGCCATGTCCAAAGCATGGAACGGACGAAAAGCCAACCACCCATATGTGGAAAGATTGCAGCATCATGAGGTCTTACATGGAGTCTATCCAGAACAATTATGGACCAAACGGCGGCTGATGGTCCGGTTTTCATGGTCCGGGTCATGGAGGCGGCAGCTCAAACTGCGGTTTTCACGGCCAAGGAAATCGGGGCGGCAACAACCAGCAGAACAATCAAGGGAATCAGTAGTAGGCTGGTTATCAGAGTAACCCGAAGCAGTTGAGCAGTGGGCAGTACCACATCTTCACCACAAGTCCGTGCAAGCGGGACCAGAAGATTCATAAAAGGGCGGTCAATGTTGTTGAACCCGCAGTTCCCCGTTTCTTGCGATGGTCTGAGCAGCCCATCGTGTGGAGCCGCGAAGATCACCCGCCCCGAGTTGATAATCCGGGTTAACTGGCTTTGGTAGTAGCACCTCGGGTCGGAGGGTACAAGTTCACCAAGGTACTCATGGACGAAGGTAGCAGCATCAATATCCTTTACTACAATACCTTCCGTCGTATGGGATTAACTGACAAGAAACTTAGGCCATCCAACACTGTCCTCCATGGAGTTGTGCCTGGTAAGTCGGCATACCCGGTGGGCAAAATTGATTTACAGGTAACCTTTGGGGATGAATATGATGCCAAAATGGAGACTTTAACGTTTGAGATTGTTAGGATCCACAGCATGTACCATGCTCTGTTTGGAAGGCCGGCTTACGCTAAGTTCAAGGCAAGGTCGTGTTATGTTTATTTGCAGCTCAAGATGCCAGGTCACAAGGGGACCATTACAGTGCATGGGAGTCGCACGATAGCCTTGGAATGTGAAAAATGTTGGGGAACGTAGTATTTTAAAATTTTCCTACGATCACGCAAGATCTATCTACCAGATGCATAGCAACGAGAGGGAAGAGTGTGTCTACGTACCCTCGTAGACCGGGAGCGGAAGCGTCAAGTGACGCGGTTGATGTAGTCGAACTTCTTCACGATTCAACCGATCAAGCACCGAACGTACGGCACCTCCGCGTTCAGCACACGTTCAGCTTGATGACGTCCCACGAGCTCCTGATCCAGTTGAGCTTCACGGGAGAGTTTCGTCAGCACGACGGCGTGGTGACGGATATGATGTATTCACCGGCGCAGGGCTTCGCCTAATCACCGCGACGGTATGACCGAGGTGTGTTTCTGTGGAGGGGGGCACCGCACACGGCTGGAACAATTCAACTTGTGTGTCTTTGGGTGCCCCCCTGCCCCCGTATATAAAGGAGCAAGGGGGGAGGCCGGCCGGCCCTTGTTTGGTGCGGCTAGAGGTGCAATCCTACTAGGAATAGGATTGCAATCCTATTCCTAGTAGGAATCACCAAAGAAGGAAGAGAGGGAAAGGAAAAGAGGGAGAGGTGGCGCCCCCCAAATCCTAGTCTAACTAGGAACCCTAGGTGGGGCGCCGGCCAGCCCTATGGGCTGCCTCTCTCTTTCCCTTAAGGCCCACTATGGACCATCCCCCTTCATAGGGGGTTCCGGTAACCCCCTCTGGCAATCCCGTTAAATCCGAAACTTTTCCGGAACACTTCCGGTGTCCGAATATAGTCGTCCAATATATCAATCTTTATGTCTCGGACATTCCGAGACTCCTCGTCATGTCCGTGATCTCATCCGGGACTCCGAACTACCTTCGGTACATCAAAACTCATAAACTCATAATACCGATCGTCATCAAACGTTAAGCGTGCGGACCCTACGGGTTCGAGAACTATGTAGACATGACCGAGACTCATCTCCGGTCAATAACCAATAGCGGAACCTGGATGTTCATATTGGCTCCTACATATTCTACGAAGATCTTTTATCGGTCAAAACCGCATAACAACATACGTTGTTCCTTTTGTCATCGGTATGTTACTTGCCCGAGATTCGATCGTCGGTATCTCCATACCTAGTTCAATCTCGTTACCGGCAAGTATCTTTACTCGTTCCGTAACACATCATCTCGTGACTAACTCATTAGTCTTTTGCTTGCAAGGCTTATTGTGATGTGTGTTACCGAGAGGGCCCAGAGATACCTCTCCGACACTCGGAGTGACAAATCCTAATCTTGATCTATGCCAACACCACGAATACTTTCGGAGACACCTGTAGAGCATCTTTATGATCACCCAGTTACGTTGTGACGTTTGATAGCACACAAGGTGTTCCTACGGTATTCGGGAGTTGCATAATCTCATAGTCATAGGAACATGTATAAGTCATGAAGAAAGCAATAGCAGTAAAACTAAACGATCAAAGTGCTATGCTAACGGATGGGTCTTGTGTTGGGGAACGTAGTATTTTCAAAATTTTCCTACGATCACGCAAGATCTATCTACTAGATGCATAGCAAAGAGAGGGGAGAGTGTGTCTACGTACCCTCGTAGACCGAAAGCGGAAGCGTTTATCAACGCGGTTGATGTAGTCGTGCACCTTCACGATCCGTCCCGATCTAGTACCGAACGTACGGCACCTCCGCGTTCAGCACACGTTCAGCTCGATGACGTCCTCGCCTTCTTGATCCAGCAAGACGGGCGAAGTAGTAGATGAGTTCCGGCAGCACGACGGCGTGGTGACGGTTGTTGATGAAGAACAATCTCTGCAGGGCTTCGCCAAGCACTACAGAAACTAGACGGAGGATAAACTAGAGGGTCGGGGTAGCCGGCACACGGCTTGGTGTATCTTGATGTGTCTTGGGTGCTAGCCCTACCCCTCTATTTATATGTTGAGCCTAGGGGTCGAAACTTGGAGTAAAAGCCTTCACAAAGTCGGTTTCACCCGTAAGGCAAGAGTCCTTCTCGGACTCCAGGGCCAGACGCCAGGGTTCCCGACGTCTGGACCCAGACGCCAGGGACCCTGGCGTCTGGCCCCTGGACTCCGCAAAACTTCCTTTTGCGCTTTCCAAAAACCTTGTGTGCTTTCCCTTTTGGCCCAAATAACGTGTTCTTGTACCCAAACACTTCGGGAAACATCCGGAACCTCTTCCGGTGAATTCCGGAACCCTTCCGGAGGTCAAACACTATTATCTCATATATTAATCTTTATCTCCGGACCATTCCGGAGTTCCTCGTCATGTCCGTGATCACATCCTGGACTCCAAATAACATTCGGTCATCAACATTCATAACTCATTAAATACTATATCGTCAACGAAACGTTAAGCGTGCGGACCCTACGGGTTCGAGAACTATGTAGACATGACCGAGACACCTCTCCGGTCAATAACCAATAGCGGAACCTGGATGCCCATATTGGCTCCTACATATTCTACGAAGATCTTTATCGGTCGAACCGCATAACAACATACGTTGTTCCTTTTGTCATCGGTATGTTACTTGCCCGAGATTCGATCGTCGGTATCTCTATACCTAGTTCAATCTCGTTACCGGCAAGTCTCTTTACTCGTTCCGTAACACATCATCTCGTGACTAACTCATTAGTCTTTTGCTTGCAAGGCTTATTGTGATGTGTGTTACCGAGAGGGCCCAGAGATACCTCTCGGACATTCCGAGACTCCTCGTCATGTCCGTGATCTCATCCGGGACTCCGAACTACCTTCGGTACATCAAAACTCATAAACTCATAATACCGATCGTCATCAAACGTTAAGCGTGCGGACCCTACGGGTTCGAGAACTATGTAGACATGACCGAGACTCATCTCCGGTCAATAACCAATAGCGGAACCTGGATGTTCATATTGGCTCTTACATATTCTACGAAGATCTTTTATCGGTCAAAACCGCATAACAACATACGTTGTTCCTTTTGTCATCGGTATGTTACTTGCCCGAGATTCGATCGTCGGTATCTCCATACCTAGTTCAATCTCGTTACCGGCAAGTCTCTTTACTCGTTCCGTAACACATCATCTCGTGACTAACTCATTAGTCTTTTGCTTGCAAGGCTTATTGTGATGTGTGTTACCGAGAGGGCCCAGAGATACCTCTCTGACACTCGGAGTGACAAATCCTAATCTTGATCTATGCCAACACCACGAATACTTTCGGAGACACCTGTAGAGCATCTTTATGATCACCCAGTTACGTTGTGACGTTTGATAGCACACAAGGTGTTCCTACGGTATTCGGGAGTTGCATAATCTCATAGTCATAGGAACATGTATAAGTCATGAAGAAAGCAATAGCAGTAAAACTAAACGATCAAAGTGCTATGCTAACTGATGGGTCTTGTCCATCACATCATTCTCCTAATGATGTGATCTCGTTGATCAAATGACAACTCATGTCTATGGCTAGGAAACATAACCATCTTTGATCAATGAGCTAGTCTAGTAGAGGCATACTAGGGACACTCTGTTTTGTCTATGTATTCACACATGTACTAAGTTTCCGGTTAATACAATTCTAGCATGAATAATAAACATTTATCATGATATAAGGAAATATAAATAACAACTTTATTATTGCCTCTAGGGCATATTTCCTTCAGTCTCCCACTTGCACTAGAGTCAATAATCTAGCTCACATCGCCATGTGATTTAATACCGATAGTTCACATCGTTATGTGAATAACACCCATAGTTCACATCACCATGTGACCAACACCCAAAGGGTTTACTAGAGTCAATAATCTAGTTCACATCACTATGTGATTAATACCCAAGAGTAATAAGGTGTGATCATGTTTTTGCTTGTGAGAGAAGTTTAGTCAACGGGTCTGTCACATTCAGATCCGTATGTATTTCGCAAATTTCTATGTCTACAATGCTCTGCATGGAGCTACTCTAGCTAATTGCTCCCACTTTCAATATGCATCCAGATTGATACTTAGAGTCATCTGGATTTAGTGTCAAAGCTTGCATCAGCGTAACCCTTTACGACGAACTCTTTATCACCTCCATAATCGAGAAACATTTCCTTAGTCATCTAATTACTAAGGATAATTTTGACCGCTGTACAGTGATCTACTCCTGGATCACTATTGTACCTCCCTGTCAAACTCATGGCAAGGTACACAACGTGTTTTGTACACAGCATGGCATACTTTATAGAACCTATGGCTGAGGCATAGGGAATGACTTTCATTCTCTATATAATTTTCTGCCGTGGTCTGGCTTTGAGTCTTACTCAACTTCACACCTTACAAGTCAGGCAAGAACTCCTTCTTTGACTGATCCATTTTGAACTACTTCAAAATCTTATCAAGGTATGTACTCATCGAAAGTCTTATCAAGCGTCTTGATCTATCTCTATAGATCTTGATGCCCAATATGTAAGCAGCTTCACCAAGGTCTTTCTTTGAAAAAACTCCTTTCAAACACTCCTTTATGCTTTCAGAAAATTCTACATCATTTCTGATCGACAATATGTCATTCACATATACTTATCAGAAAGGTTGTAGTGCTCCCACTCACTTCTTGTAAATACAGGCTTCACCGCAAGTCTGTGTAAATCTATATGCTTTGATCAACTTATCAAAGCGTATATTCCAACTCCGAGATGCTTGCACCAGTCCATAGATGGATCGCTGGAGCTTGCACATTTTGTTAGCACCTTTAGGATTGACAAAACCTTCTGGTTGCATCATATACAATTCTTCTTTAATAAATCCATTAAAGAATGCAGTTTTGTTATCCATTTGCCAGATTTCATAAATGCGGCAATTGCTAACATGATTCGGACAGACTTAAGCATCGCTACGGGTGAGAAAGTCTCATCGTAGTCAACTCTTTGAACTTGTCGAAAACCTTTCGCAACAAGTCGAGCTTTGTAAACAGTAACATTACCGTCAGCGTCGGTCTTCCTCTTGAAGATCCATTTATTTTCGATGGCTTGCCGATCATCGGGCAAGTCAACCAAAGTCCACACTTTGTTCTCATACATGGATCCATCTCAGATTTCATGGCCTCATGCCATTTTGCGGAATCTGGGCTCATCATCGCTTCCTCATAGTTCGCAGGTTCATCATGGTCTAGTAACATGACTTCCAGAACTGGGTTGCCGTACCACTCTGGTGCGGAACGTACTCTGGTTGATCTACGACGTTCAGCAGAAACTTGATCTGAAGTTTCATGATCATCATCATTAGCTTCCTCACTAATTGGTGTAGGAATCACTGGAACTAGTTTCCGTGATGTTCCACTTTCCAATTCGGGAGAAGGTACAATTACCTCATCAAGTTCTACTTTCCTCCCACTCACTTCTTTCGAGAGAAACTCCTTCTCTAGAAAGGATCCACTCTTAGCAATAAAGACCTTGCCTTCGGATCTGTGATAGAAGGTGTACCCAACAGTTTCTTTTGGGTATCCTATGAAGATTTACTTCTCCGATTTGGGTTCGAGCTTATCATGTTGAAACTTTTTCACATAAGCATCGCAGTCCCAAACTTAAAGAAATGACAGCTTAGGTTTCTCGTCAAACCACAGTTCATACGGTGTCATCTCCACGGATTTAGATGGTGCCCTATTTAACGTGAATGTAGCTGTCTCTAATGCATAACCCCAAAAGCGATAGTGGTAGATCGGTAAGAGACATCATCGATCGCACCATATCTAATAAAGTACGGTTATGACGTTCGGACACACCATTACACAGTGGTGTTCCAGGTGGCGTGAGTAGTGAAACTATTTCACATTGTTTTTACTGAAGGCCAAACTCGCTAACTCAAATATTCTCCTCCACGATCAGATCGTGGAAACTTTATTTTCTTGTTACGATGATTCTCTACTTCACTCTGAAATTCTTTGAACTTTTCAAATGTTTCAGACTTGTGCTTCATTAAGTAGATATACCCATATCTGCTCAAATCATCAGTGAAGGTCAGAAAATAACGATACCTGCCGCGAGCTTCAACACTCATTGGTCCACATACATCTGTATGTATGATCTCCAACAAATCTGTTGCTTGCTCCACAGTTCCGGAGAACGGAGTTTTAGTCATCTTGCCCATGAGGCATGGTTCGCAAGCACCAAGTGATTCATAATCAAGTGATTCCAAAAGTCCATCAGTATGGAGTTTCTTCATGCGCTTTACACCAATATGACCTAAACGGCAGTGCCACAAATAAGTTGCACTATCATTATTAACCTTGCATCTTTTGGCTTCAATATTATGAATATGTGTATCACCACGATCGAGATCCAACAAACCATTTTCATTGGGTGTATGACCATAGAAGGTTTTATTCATGTAAAAAGAACAACAATTATTCTCTAACTTACATGAATAACCGTATTGCAATAAACATGATCAAATCATATTCATGCTCAACACCAAATAAGACTTATTTAGGTTCAACACTAATCCCGAAAGTATAGGGAGTGTGCGATGATGATCATATCAATCTTGGAACTACTTCCAATACACATCGTCACTTCATCCTTTAACTAGTTTCTGTTCATTATGCAACTCCCAATTCGAGTTACTACTCTTTAGCAACTGAACCAATATCAAATACCGAGGGGTTGCTATGAACACTAGTAAAATACACATCAATAATCTGTATATCAAATATACCTTTGTTCACTTTGCCATCCTTCTTATCCGCCAAATATCTAGGGCAGTTCCACTTCCAGTGACCATTTCCTTTGCAGTAGAAGCACTTAGTTTCAGGCTTGATTTTAGCTTTGGGTTTCTTCATGGGAGTGACAACTTGCTTGTCATTCTTCTTGAAGTTCCCCTTCTATCCCTTTGCCCTTTACTTGAAACAAGTGGTCTTGTTAACCATCAACACTTGATGCTCTTTCTTGATTTCTACCTTCGCCGATTTCAGCATCGCGAAGAGCTCGGGAATTACTTTCGTCATCCCTTGCATATTATAGTTCATCACGAAGTTCTACTAACTTGGTGATAGTGACTAGAGAACTTTGTCAATTACTATCTTATCTGGAAGATTAACTCCCACTTGATTCAAGCAATTGAAGTACCCAGATAATCTGAGCACATGCTCACTGGTTGAGCTATTCTCCTCCATCTTGTAGGCAAAGTACTGTCAGAGGTCTCATACCTCTCGACACGGGCATGAGTATGAAATACTAATTTCAACTCTTGGAACATCTTATATGCTCCGTGGCTTTCAAAACGTTTTTGAAGTCCCGGTTCTAAGCCGTAAAGCATGGTGCACTTAAACTATCAAGTAGTCATCATACTGAGCTTTTGTCAAAAACGTTCATAACGTCTACATCTGCTCATGCAATAGGTATGTCACCTAGCGGTGCATCAAGGACATAATTTTTCTGTGCAGCAATGAGGATAATCCTCAGATCACGGAAAAATTCCGCATCATTGCTACTAACATCTTTCAACTTAGTTTTCTCTAGGAACATATCAAAAAATAAACGGGGAGCAACATCGCGAGCTATTGATCTACAACATAGATATGCTAATACTACGAGGACTAAGTTCATGATAAATTAAAGTTCAATTTAATCATATTAATTAAAGAACTCCCACTTAGATAGACATCCCTCTAGTCATCTAAATGATCACGCGATCCAAATCAACTAAACCATGTCCGATCATCACGTGAGATGGAGTAGTTTCAATGGTGAACATCTTATGTTGATCATATCTACTATATGATTCACGCTCGACCTTTCGGTCTCCAGTGTTCCGAGGCCATATCTGCATATGCTAGGCTCGTCAAGTTTAACCCGAGTATTCTGCGTGTGCAAAACTGGCTTACACCCGTTGTATTTGAACGTAGAGCTTATCACACCCGATCATCACGTGGTGTCTCGGCACGGCGAACTTTCCAACGGTGCATACTCAGGGAGAACACTTATACCTTGAAATTTAGTAAGGGATCATCTTATAATGCTACCGTCGTTCTAAGCAAAATAAGAAGCATAATAAGATAAACATCACATGCAATCAAAATATGTGACATGATATGGCCATCATCATCTTGTGCTTTTGATCTCCATCTCCAAAGCACCGTCATGATCACCTTCGTCACCGGCGCGACACCTTGATCTCCATCGCAGCATCGTTGTCGTCTCGCCAACTATTGCTTCTACGACTATCGCTACCGCTTAGTGATAAAGTAAAGCAATTACATGGCGATTGCATTTCATACAATAAAGCGACAACCATATGGCTCCTGCCAGTTGCCGATAACTTTACAAAACATGATCATCTCATACAAAACCTTATAACTCATCATGTCTTGACCATATCACATCACAACATGCCCTGCAAAAACAAGTTAGACATCCTCTACTTTGTTGTTGCATGTTTTACGTGGCTGCTACGGGCTTAGCAAGAACCGTTCTTACCTACGCATACAAAACCACAACGATGTTTCGTCAAGTATGTGTTGTTTTAACCTTCACAAGGACCGGGCGTAGCCACACTTGATTCAGCTAAAGTGAGAGAGACAGACACCCGCCAGTCACCTTTAAGCAACGAGTGCTCGTAACGGTGAAACCAGTCTCGCGTAAGCGTACGCGTAATGTCAGTCCGGGCCGCTTCATCTCACAATACCGCCGAAGCAAAGTATGACATGCTGGTAAGCAGTATGACTAGTATCGCCCACAACTCATTGTGTTCTACTCGTGCATATCATCTACGCATAGACCTGGCTCATGATGCCACTGTTGGGGAACGTAGTATTTTAAAATTTTCCTACGATCACGCAAGATCTATCTACCAGATGCATAGCAACGAGAGGGAAGAGTGTGTCTACGTACCCTCGTAGACCGGGAGCGGAAGCGTCAAGTGACGCGGTTGATGTAGTCGAACTTCTTCACGATTCAACCGATCAAGCACCGAACGTACGGCACCTCCGCGTTCAGCACACGTTCAGCTTGATGACGTCCCACGAGCTCTTGATCCAGTTGAGCTTCACGGGAGAGTTTCGTCAGCACGACGGCGTGGTGACGGATATGATGTATTCACCGGCGCAGGGCTTCGCCTAAGCACCGCGACGGTATGACCGAGGTGTGTTTCTGTGGAGGGGGGCACCGCACACGGCTGGAACAATTCAACTTGTGTGTCTTTGGGTGCCCCCCTGCCCCCGTATATAAAGGAGCAAGGGGGAAGGCCGGCCGGCCCTTGTTTGGTGCGGCTAGAGGTGCAATCCTACTAGGAATAGGATTGCAATCCTATTCCTAGTAGGAATCACCAAAGAAGGAAGAGAGGGAAAGGAAAAGAGGGAGAGGTGGCGCCCCCCAAATCCTAGTCTAACTAGGAACCCTAGGTGGGGCGCCAGCCAGCCCTATGGGCTGCCTCTCTCTTTCCCTTAAGGCCCACTATGGACCATCCCCCTTCGTAGGGGGTTCCGGTAACCCCCTCCGGCAATCCCGTTAAATCCGAAACTTTTCCGGAACACTTCCGCTGTCCGAATATAGTCGTCCAATATATCAATCTTTATGTCTCGGACATTCCGACTTTCCGAGACTCCTCGTCATGTCCGTGATCTCATCCGGGACTCCGAACTACCTTCGGTACATCAAAACTCATAAATTCATAATACCGATCATCATCAAACGTTAAGCGTGCGGACCCTACGGGTTCGAGAACTATGTAGACATGACCGAGACTCATCTCCGGTCAATAACCAATAGCGGAACCTGGATGTTCATATTGGCTCCTACATATTCTACGAAGATCTTTTATCGGTCAAAACCGCATAACAACATACGTTGTTCCTTTTGTCATCGGTATGTTACTTGCCCGAGATTCGATCGTCGGTATCTCCATACCTAGTTCAATCTCGTTACCGGCAAGTCTCTTTACTCGTTCCGTAACACATCATCTCGTGACTAACTCATTAGTCTTTTTCTTGCAAGGCTTATTGTGATGTGTGTTACCGAGAGGGCCTAGAGATACCTCTCTGACACTCGGAGTGACAAATCCTAATCTTGATCTATGCCAACACCACGAATACTTTCGGAGACACCTGTAGAGCATCTTTATGATCACCCAGTTACGTTGTGACGTTTGATAGCACACAAGGTGTTCCTACGGTATTCGGGAGTTGCATAATCTCAAAGTCATAGGAACATGTATAAGTCATGATGAAAGCAATAGCAGTAAAACTGAACGATCAAAGTGCTATGCTAACAGATGGGTCTTGTCCATCACATCATTCTCCTAATGATGTGATCCCGTTGATCAAATGACAACTCATGTCTATGGCTAGGAAACATAACCATCTTTGATCAATGAGCTAGTCTAGTAGAGGCATACTAGGGACACTCTGTTTTTTCTATGTATTCACACATGTACTAAGTTTCCGGTTAATACAATTCTAGCATGAATAATAAACATTTATCATGATATAAGGAAATATAAATAACAACTTTATTATTGCCTCTAGGGCATATTTCCTTCAAAGAAGGCGATGCAGCTTACACAGATTCGGTTTGTGCCACAGAGGAGCTTAAGTTTTACAAAGATAATGTCGACCCGGCAGATATGACGTCTTTGAAGAAGCCAACCACAGAGCATGACCCGTTGCTGAAGTTTAAATCGGCGGACCACACCGGACTGGTTGATTTTGCTCCTGGTGACTCATCTAAGAAGTTCAGCATCAGCGCTAATCTAGATCCAAAATAGGAAAGCACGCTCATCGAGTTCATCCGTAAGAACCGGGACATCTTTGCATGGAAGCCTTCAGACATGCTGGGTGTACCGAGAGAACTTGCTGAGCACACTCTCAATATTGATCTGAAGTATAAGCCGGTCAGACAGTTTCTTCGCCGTTTTAATGAAGAGAGGCGGGAGGCCATTTGTGAAGAGGTGGCTCGGCTCTTGGCGGCCGGGTTCATCGTTGAAGTATTTCATCCTGAGTGGTTGGCTAACCTGGTTTTGGTTCTTAAAAAGAACGACACTTTGCAAATGTGTGTAGATTACATGGATTTAAACAAGGCCTACCCAGCTGACCTGTTCGCCCCCCCCCCATATTAAACAGATCATTGATGCTACGGCAGGGTGTGAGCGTTTGAGTTTTTCGGATGCATATTCAGGGTATCATCATATCAAGATGGCAGTTAAGGACCACGAGAAGACGGCTTTCATTACTCCGTTTGGAGCCTTCTGCTACGTGTCAATGCCTTCCGGGCTCAAGAGTGCCTAGGCGACTTACCAGCGGTGCGTGCAGAATTGCCTGCACGGCCGGATTTGACGTAATGTTCATGCTTATGTGGATGATATTGTGGTTAAATCCAGAAATAAGGAGACCATGATCGATGATTTGAAGGAAACGTTTGAGAATCTCCGTGTGTACAAGATGATGCTTAACCGGGCCAAGTGTGTTCTCGATGTTCCGGCAGGCAAGCTTTTGGGTTTTTTGGTCTCTGAGCGAGGTATCAAGGCTAACCCGGAGAAAATCAAGGCCATCACCTCCTTGGCAAGACCGAAGTGTGTCAATGATGTCCAGCGCTTGGCAGGACGGATAGCAGCGTTGGGCCGGTTCATAAGCCGCCTAGGTGAAAAGGCCATCCCTCTATATCAGATGATGAAAAAGTCAGATGAATTTGTCTCGAGTGAAGCTGCTGACGAGGCGTTCGACGCGCTAAAGAAACAATTGGTTGAGCCACCGGTTCTTGCGGCCCCCATTGACAAAGAGCCTTTGTTATTATACTTTGCTGCAAATAGCAGGGCTGTCAGCGTGGCTATTGTGGTGGAAAGGAAAGAGGCTGGCAAGGAGTACCCGGTTCAATGGCCGGTTTACTATATCAATGAGGTGCTCATTGAATCCAAACAGAGATATCCACATTGGCAGAAGCTGGTATACGGGGTCTTCATGGCAAGCCGGAAGCTCAAGCAATATTTTCTGGGTCATCCTATAACGGTGGTGAGTTCTGCTCCCTTAGGGGATATCATACAAAATAGAGAAGCCACAGGACGAGTGGCCAAGTGGGCCATTGAGCTTGGGCGTCATCATTTAAAATATATGCCTCGGACGGCAATCAAATGGCAAGAGCTCGTGGATTTTATCAATGACTGGACGGAACTACAGACGCCTAAGGAAAAGCCAGATAGCACATATTGGACAATTCACTTTGATGGATCTAGATAGTTAGAAGGCTCGGGGGCTAGAGTTGATTTAACTTCCCCGCGAGGTGATAAATTTTCTTATGTTCTTCGGTTAATGTTCCCATGTACTAATAATACAGCTGAGTATGGCACCTTGCTCCACGGTCTTCGGATGGCCAAGGAGATGAACTTAAGTCGGGTAAGATGCTCCGACTATTCAGATCTGGTAGCTCAGCAGGGATTCTGTCGGGGATGTACCCTGCGGCGTAACCCGGCCGGACTTGGCAGTTTACTTGAGACCTAGTTTACACTTGGTGATTCACTGGCGACCCGCCCTGACCAGATGGCTTACAAGCAACCTGCCTGGTTAGTATGATTCACTGTTAACCCGGAGGACGGCGGACGGATGACAAGGCCCAAGGCCCCGAAGGCCGGTTCATGTTATGGTGGGCCGGTTAATGAGGAAAGCACAAGGAATATTCTCCTATAAAGGAAGCAAAACTAGGACTCCACTTGTAAGAAAGTAATCTTAATCCTACTAAGACTAGTCAAGTAACCCGCCCCTTCAACATATATAAGGAGGGGCAGGGCTCCCCAAAGAGGGACAGGCAAGAAAGAAACGATCTCTAGGGTTAGACACGATAAGGGGAGCCGGCTGATGCGGCGACTCCATGAGGGTCATAATGAGATCTAGCCTCAAATAGCATGTAGAATATTACCGGATGATGTTTCCCGGGGCCCGAAGCTATCTAAATCCTTGTCTTGCGTTGCGTCTCTCGATTCCGCTCAACCCTCTCAAGCTACCACATAGATGCGTTGGCCTCACGATGAAGTCCTCACACTAGGACATCTGCCATGACAATTCCACGACAGTTGGCGCCCACCGTGGGGCCTGCTCATGATGGTGTTGAGTTCTTGAAGGGATCTATCTTAGGGATCCAGGTGTTTGCAATTTTCCGGATGAAGATTTTACGATCCATGAGATTGAAGATGAAGAAAAATTACATAAATTAGGGTTGCATCAGTACTCACGCGTCGGCGAGACCGATGGGATTTTCATCAAGCGCCACCATGATCCGGGACATGGACGTGTTTATCCGTCCAGAACAACCGCGTTGTAGGGTCACTTCAAATCTGGATGCGGAAGGATTACAATGGGTTTGGTCCATGAACAGTCAACGACCCAGAATCAGACTCTACCTACAGCCGGACTCGGATTCGTCGGCCACGCCTGCTCTTCCTACCGCCTCGCACTGGTCGTGACACGAACTGGCTCCGTTAAATCGCCTGGCGCGTCACCTGCCTTTCTCCTCCGGACCGTGCCGCGGGCCGCCCAGAGTCGCGCTTCCGCTCTGTTCCAAGATGCCGACCCGCCGCATCACGGCACTCCGTGTCGCTGCTTCCGTTGCCGTGGGCCACCTCCATAGCCACGGAACCACCTCTGCAGGCCACTTCCACAGAACCAGTCCCCTTCGACATTGCCACGGGCTCACCGGCGCCTTCCATCGCCACCGAGTGAAGCTGCCAGTTTTGCCACGCGAGTCGCCTTGCTGACCCGCCGGCGCAGTGGTGAACTTCGAGCTACCCCCAACGCCGGGGCCTCGGGCCTCCTCTCCAAGTTGGCACTGGACCGCCCCGCGGCTACCATTGAACCGCCATTATCCGGGCCATGACCAGCCTCGGCATTGACAGCCTTGACTCGCCGGCGCCCTTCCTAGTGGCAAGGTTGTCCTTTCTTGGGTTGCCTCCAGAGTCGCCGCCCCGCCTCACGCCCGAATCCGAGCCGCCCTCGCCGGTCTACTACTGAATCACTTCGACCAGGACTCTGCTTCGTTGCCGAGTCACCCGTAGCACGCAAGCCGCCAATACGCCGCATCTTCGACGGCGGGTCAAACACCGGTCATGACCCTCCACCGCTTCAAGCCACCCCATGCAAAAATTGTCGTGGGCGGTGTTGAGCCGCCTCTGCTTTGTTAAGCTGCCGGGGATATATTGAGTCGCCAGTCGGCCTAAATCGCCTCTATTGCGTTGACCGGATCATATGTCGTTCACAAACATCAGGTGATATCCATCTAAATTTATCTTATTAACGCTTATTGTTTTTTGTCAAAGAACAATTACTTTGCCCTGTGATATATTTTTTTACACATGATAATTTTTTTATGCCATTATATCGTGGATACGGAGTGCATGCACCAGGATTCTTCCATGCCACGCTGCTCGACAGGCATGCGTGCAAGCCGTCGTTCCCACGGTCCAGTCTGCATCAATTCGTCAGGACCACGCGAATTACCCAATAAGCGCGCACATGCCGCCGTCCCCCGCATTCCAGTTTACATCAAATAGCCGGGACTATGCCCGCGATTGACTCATCGTCCGCACGACTTACTGCGCTTGTGATTGATTCTTCCGTCTGCACCGTTTGCAATGCCGCGGCTGACTCTACCCACCGACTGATTTTTTATGGTAGCTTTGTTATCACAACTGGATTGACCTCCGGCAAATACCAGGTGCTATCTACCTTGTTTTTCAAGCACATATTAATTCGTCTGAGCAAAACTACTTTCCCCTGCTATGTTTTATATACAGGAAAATTATTCATTATAAAATGGCATTATACCGCAGAGATGGAGGTGTGCCAGCATCGTTCGGCACAGGTGGTCATCCTTACAGAACGGACTATCGCGCCGACTTACAATGCCTTGGCCGGTTCACCAGACTGCACCGGCTTACAACACCGTGGCCGACTCATTTATCTATATCGCCTCTAATGTTGTGGTCGTCTTTGTTGTTCGACTCTCGCGACCTGGTCTACATCAACATACTGGGCCGCACATGTCTGCATGAGATGTTTATTGATTATGAGCAAGTCATAGCTTGGGTAACCCAACTTTCTTTCAACAAAATGGAGGCAAATTATCATATACTATGAACCGCCGTCTACACTAGATGGCTCAATGGACAGGCACACAAGCCACCGTCGCTATAGTTTGGTTAACTTCAAATCGCCAGTTGGAAGGAACCAATGGCCGAGTTGCTGACATGGCTCATACAGGATCATTTATAGCTCGCTGCAGTCACCTCAACCTTATGTGGATTCACATCGAGCTATCAACACCAATGATATACACCTTCTGCTATGGTCAAATACAGAGAATCTCAAGACAACTCCTCGAGTCATCTTAAGACTCGGGGGCTACGATGACCTGACTCAGCAAAACTTGCCAGTTTCAGCAAGTCTTACTGAAGCTCTCAAATAGCCGGTTCACAATACGGTTAAAGGGAAATATGTCTCCTACGAAGCTCTGAAGCTCTCAAATCTGGTTTAAGAATCTCCGGTTTAAAAAGAATTAATCTCTCGCAAGTTCGAGTTTAAAGGTTGTCGGAAAAATTCCGGCTGAAAATGAAGATTCCGGTTTAAGATCCGGTTCAAGCGAAAGATGTCTCCCACAAAGCTTTTAAGCTCTCAATATCTGGTTTAAGAATTTCCGGTTCGAAAGAATAATCTCTCGCAAGTTCGAGTTCTTAGGAAAAATTAAAAGGGACCAAAGAGAGTTTGCTGCACAACACAACTCAAACATAGGTACCCGGCGAGCACAGCTCAGAAATATATCACTTGGGGGCTTCTGTTCATAAAGCGAAGTTCTAACTACCCTATTGATCCGGCTATCAATCCAATACTATCATAACAGCACAGCTCTGGTTACTTCGGTAATCCGGTTATCAAGCCAACATTATCATAAGGGGCAAAAGAGAGTTTGATGCACATCACAACTTAAACATAGGCACCCGCTGAGCAAAGCTCAAAATGTTACTTGGGGGCTCTTGTTGCACAGCAACAAAGAGGTTTTAAGGCCCTTGTAATAGGCTATCAAGCCACGGCTTGCAAGCCTGGTGTATACACCTAAAACCCCGGGTTAACCTGCCTGCCTCATGTAAGTCACTCCGTCCAGGTAAACCTGGTATGACCCGTCGAACGATTGAAAAGTCAATCTTACAACAGAACCTGAACTTGTCAACGTTAAAATGACGATTGGTTAATGTGAGGTCCATCTTAATAGGCTTTGTAAAATGGTTTAACTCAGCAGCCTGGCAGCCCATGAAAAGCCTCGAACTTGGGGCCTGGCAGCCCGTGAAAAGCCTCAACTACAAGTTTTCATATGCTTTTATTTGCTAAGTTTTTTCTCCTTTGATGAGATTTATAGTGTTTTTGATAAATCGGTATTAATTAACCCGGCTCGGCTTTCAACTATAAGTTGTCAGTACATGATCAGTTATTATCCGATGTTATTAACCCGGCCTGGCTTTTGACTATAAGTCGCCGGAATGAGATAAGATAATGACCAGTGTTTATTAACCCGGCCTGGCTTTTGACTATAAGTCGCTAGTATTAGATAAGATAATGACCGGTGTTTATTAACCCGGCCAGGTTTTGTTTATAAACCGGCAATCTATGATAATTACCAATGCTCAAATTTTTGGTTATCACCCTTACTACACTGGCTTGGTAAAACCAATAGTGTGATCAAATATCACTGGAACCAGTTTTCAAACCGGGTTATATTATTCAAATCTTTAAATAGCCAACATGGCTGGATTTTTATTATGGTTGTCAATAACCAATATTATGATTGACGTTTTCAAATTCACTTCAGCGCAATGGATATTATTTTATCAGTGGGTATGATTTATTCTACAATGAAAGGAATAGTCCCGAGTCGATGCAGGCTTATGACTCGGCACTTGGGGGCTACATTATTCAAGTTGAGATTACATCAAATATGCAAGTTCCATGTCACTGCCAGCATGCACCATGGCACTTGGGGGCTAATGCAAAGTAATTTTTACTGGCCTTATTGAAGACCCAACTCATCACATCATAATGAGCCGGCCCTTGGGGGCTACCAATTGCTCCTGTCAACAATTCAAGGTACACAAGTCTTAATCCAGTATATTGAAGGGTCCACTGCTCAGTTGGTAAAGCACAAAGCTCTTAACCTTGTGGACGTGGGTTCAAGCCCCGTGATGGGGGTTACATCATATGATGCTCTTTTCAAAGAAGTATATATAAAGTCCAAGCTCAATATAATTTTACTGAGCCGGCCGTTGGGATCTACATGTTGCTGTTCAAGTCTACATGATCATATTTATAAAGTCCCTGCTCATTATTGCATAATGACCCGGCCCTTGGGGGCTACACTGGTTGAAATTTTTATGAGCATAAGGCAATTATAAGTCCTAGGCTGCTGCAAGCATGACAACCTGACACTTGGGGGCTACATATGTGGAATATTCAGTTTTGACTAATGACTAAGATGAATAACTTGGATTTCTTCATGGTTATAACATTTATATTGAAGTAAGTCTTAAGTGGTTACTACGCTCCCTTCTTAAGACATGGGGGCTACAGGTAATATGCATATAAAGGAGGAACATCTTCAAATTCTCAGTTTTGGGAAAATCAGGAAGATTAATTGTGTGACCCGGCGTTAGCAACAATCGTAACCCGGCGTCTATAAACAGTCATGACCCGGGATCATCAGTTTTTATAACCCGGCAATTTTGGCAATCATAACCCGGCAAGTTCTACATTTTCAAACCGGCTGAATATCAGTTGAATATTTGAAGACCATTATTTTTGTCAAATTAGAGCATTGAAGGACGATTCAAATGGATTCTTTATTTAAAAATTATCTTCTGCTATCAAGCCAACATTATCATAAGGGGCAAAAGAGAGTTTGATGCACATCACAACTTAAACATAGGCACCCGCTGAGCAAAGTTCAAAATGTTACTTGTGGGCTCTTGTTGCACAGCAACAAAGAGCATTTAAGGCCCTTGTAATAGGCTATCAAGCCACGGCTTGGAAGCCTGGTGTATACACCTAAAACCCCGGGTTAACCTGCCTGCCTCATGTAAGTCACTCCGTCCAGGTAAACCTGGTATGACCCATCGAACGATTGACAAGTCAATCTTACAACAGACCCTGAACTTGTCAACGTTAAGACGACGATTGGTTAATGTGAGGTCCATCTTAATAGGCTTTGTAAAATGGTTTAACTCAGCAGCCTGGCAGCCCATGAAAAGCCTCGAACTTGGGGCCTGGCAGCCCGTGAAAAGCCTCGACTATAAGTTTTCATATGCTTTTATTTACTAAGTTTTTTCTCCTTTGATGAGATTTATAGTGTTTTGATAAATCGGTATTAATTAAGCCGGCTCGGCTTTCAACTATAAGTTGTCAGTACATGATCAGTTATTATCCAATGTTATTAACCCGGCCTGGCTTTTGACTATAAGTCGCCGGAATGAGATAAGATAATGACCGGTGTTTATTAACCCGGCCTGGCTTTTGACTATAAGTTGCTAGTATGAGATAAGATAATGACCGGTGTTTATTAACCCAGCCAGGTTTTGTTTATAAACCGGCAATCTATGATAATTACCAATGCTCAAATTTTGGGTTATCACCCTTACTACACTGGCTTGGTAAAACCAACAGTGTGATCAAATATCACTGGAACCAGTTTTCAAACCGTTATATTATTCATATCTTTAAATAGCCAACATGGCTGGATTTTTATTATGGTTGTCAATAACCAATATTATGATTGGCGTTTTCAAATTCGCTTCAGCGCAATGGATATTATTTTATCAGTGGGTATGATTTATTCTACAATGAAAGGAATAGTCCCGAGTCGATGCAGGCTTATGACCTGCCACTTGGGGGCTACATTATTCAAGTTGAGATTACAACAAATATGCAAGTTCCATGTCACTGCCAGCATGCACCATGGCACTTGGGGGCTAATGCAAAGTATTTTTTACTGGCCTTATTGAAGACCCGACTCGTCACATCATAATGAGCCGGCCCTTGGGGGCTACCAATTGCTCCTGTCAACAATTCAAGGTACACAAGTCTTAATCCAGTATATTGAAGGGTCCACTGCTCAGTTGGTAAAGCACAAAGCTCTTAACCTTGTGGACATGGGTTCAAGCCCCATGATGGGGGTTACATCATATGATGCTCTTTTCAAAGAAGTATATATAAAGTCCCAGCTCAATATAATTTTATTGAGCCGGCCCTTGGGATCTACATGTTGCTGTTCAAGTCTACATGATCATATTTATAAAGTCCCTGCTCATTATTGCATAATGACCCGGCCCTTGAGGGCTACACTGGTTGAAATTTTTATGAGCATAAGGCAATTATAAGTCCCAGGCTGCTGCAAGCATGACAACCCGGCACTTGGGGGCTACATATATGGAATATTGAGTTTTGACTAATGACTAAGATGAATAACTTGGATTTCTTCATGGTTATGACATTTATATTGAAGTAAGTCTTAAGTGGTTACTACGCTCCCTTCTTAAGACATGGGGGCTACAGGTAATATGCATATAAAGGAGGAACATCTTTAAATTCTCAGTTTTGGGAAAATCAGGAAGATTAATTGTGTGACCCGGCGTTAGCAACAATCGTAACCCGGCGTCTATAAACAGTCATGACCCGGGATCATCACTTTTTGTAACCCGACAATTTTGGCAATCATAACCCGGCAAGTTCTACATTTTCAAACCGGCTGAATATCAGTTTAATATTTGAAGACCAATATTTTTGTCAAATTAGAGCATTGAAGGCCGATTCAAATGGATTCTTTATTTAAAAAATATCTTCTGCAAGCAAATTGATTATGAAGCTGGTCTATTGACTCGGATTTTTTAGAAGGAAGAAATGACAAGGATTTAAGGATGATCAAGTGCCGGTTTATAAGAATATTTAACCCGAAGCACAAGCCACCAAATTTGTTCTTGTGTTTATATTAAAAATGATTTGAGTGCAAAGACCTGCCTGGTGAATTACAACATGAGTATGAATCTTGGAAAACTTTTGGGTTCATATAGATTATGGAAGGCATAAGTTCAACCCATCGGGGCATCTTAGAAACCTATACCACAAGCTTCGAGAGTAATTATCACCAACTCGAAAGTAGAGCTTGGTTGTCAGATCATAGGATACAATTCTCCATGGACATAAGACATGATTTATCAAATGACATTATGTATCAGGGGAAGAACTCACAAGGTGATTAAATATGAAGGACACTTTCGGATAACAACGGGGCTGATGTGAGCATCGGCACTCGATCAAAGGACGAAACAAAGAAAAGGCTTTGGATTATAGAAACAACTAACTAATACAAAGCTCAAAGGAAAAAGAATTAAAAATTCCTAATCAATGTATCAGGAGCAAGGGCTCTGATTAAGGATGGATAAGTCGAGTATGCTGAGGGGAATAATCGATGGCAATTTGATTGGTCGAGATCCATCTCAAGTTTAAAATGATGTCTGAGCTGGAAGGGTGAAATCTAGGATCTTATTGAGGATTGTGAGCATTCGCAAAATAATGAATCAAGGGACTCAAAATGATAGTGACAAAGAATGTCAACAAAGATTGCTAGAAATATCGAATTAACCATAGTGCCGGAATGCAAGGAATTCAGGAGCATTAGGCTGCTGAGAATTTTCATAAAACTGAATAGTATTCCGAAGAATTTTGTGGAACACATGAGCAACTGAGGATGAACAAATCCTTGATAAGTGTGAGGAATTATTCATAGGGGTATTCATGCGGCAAAGTCCTGTGAAGCAGTGTCACAAGGGATTCTTAGAAAGTCAGAGAATATTTCGATGCATCTTGTAATAACAAGAGCATCTTGTAATAACAAGATCGACATGTGTATGTATTTATCCATACGGATATATCGATGGTATGGGATTGTAAAAAGCGATGGGCACAGAGTCTCGAGAGAACTTAGGAGAGTATCTTCGGAATCTTCTGGTGCAGCAAGCGATTATTTGGATTGAGGGGCTCTCCGGGCGAAGGTATTTTCGAGAACATAAAGTCAGATTTTAGCAAAATCATTTAACCCGAGTAGAAGAGAGATCAGAGTCCCAGAGCATGGACGAGAAATAAAAGATCCTAATACCACCCAATGTCTACGTGGGCCCGTAAGCCAGACAGTCATGTTAGTAAAAGTTTCGCAATGACTAGACTCAAATTCGGCCAAGGAGTTGGAAAGGAGGATTCCTACAGGCAGTCGGCTCTGAAACCAACTTGTGACGACCCCGATTTAACTGTACACAAATCATGCACGCAAATGTCTACGACCAAGATCAGGGACTCACTGGAAGATACCACAACACAACTCTAGACACAAATTAAAATAATACAAGCTTTATATTACAAGCGAGGGGCATCGAGGGCTCGAATACATAAGCTTGAATACACAAAAGGCAGCAGAAGCAATAATATCTGAGTACAGACATAAGTTAGACAAGATGGCCTTAAAAGGCTAGCACAAATGTAGCAACGATCGAAAAGGCAAGGCCTCCTGCCTGGGACCTCCTAACTACTCCTCGAAGCGGAACTCCACGTAGATACATCCTCGGGATCCTCTGGATCCTGGAATCCATCATCTGGGTGCATCTACCGATAAGAAAGGAAATGGGGGGGGGGGGAAGGGGAGCAAAGCAACAATGTGTACTCATCCAAAGGACTCGCAAGCCAGGATCTACACTACACATGCAATGGTATCTGTGTAAAAGGGGTCATATATGTGGGCTAAACTGTAGATTACCAGAATAAGAGGGGGATAGCTACTCCTATCGAAGACTACGATTCTGGCAGCCTCCATCTTGGAGAAATAGAAGAGAGTAGCTGGAAAGTAATAAGTATCCTCGCTTCGGGCCGCCTCCGTCTTGTAGCAGTAGAATAGAGAAGAAGGTAAGTTCATCAAGTAACATCGTATACCATACTCCTACCCGGCGATCCTCCCCTCATCGCCCTGTGGGAAAGCAATCACCGGGTTGTCTTTGGTACTTGTCAGAGTGGGGTTTACTAAGTATCCGGTTCTAGTTGTCATGAGGTCAGAATACAACTCTGGTCGTCCTTTTACCAAGGGTCACGGCTATTCGAATAGATAAACTTCCCTGTAGGGGTGCACCACATTACCCAACACGCTCGATCCCCTCTGCCCGGACACACTTTACAGGGTCATGCCCGGCCTCGAAAGATCAACACGTCACAGCTCTACCTAGGCACATCAGAGAGTTTAGCACGCCGGTCTAAATCCTAAGCGCTCAGGGGCCTGGGCCCATCGCCCGTTGCACACCTACACGTTGCGTACGCGGACGGTGAGCAGACCTAGCAACCTCCATTTCAAAGGACGTTGCGTTACGCGGTCCAACCCGGCGCACGCCGCTCAGTCGCTAACGTCAAGAAGGCTTAGGCTAATACCACGATGTCGAGTGCCCATAACTATTCCTGCGTAGTTGGTTAGTGCGTATAGGCCAGTGGTCAGACTCAGATGAAATATCCAAAATCGTTAATCGTGTTATTATGAAATAACCACGGACAACGACCAGGGACCTGGCTACCTCTCAGCTGGGTGTCTCAACCCGCCCTATTGCTCCGCCATAAATATTCACTCAGGGGGCCATCGGGAACCCAGGTTCACCACTACCTAGATGGAACCACCTGTCCTTTCAACCCCCACATTGGAATCAATTGCGGGTACTCAACAAGCCGACCCGACTTTAGTCACATCATGTATCATGTAAAGTATGTTTATAGTATATACCCGTGATCATCACCCGAAGTGATCATGGCCCGATAGTATAGCCTGGCTGACGGACAAGAATGTAGGGCCAATGATGGAATACTAGCATCCTATAGTAAGAATTTAGGATAGCAGGTAAAGGTATCAACAATTATAGCAATAATGACAGGCTATGCAACAGAATAGGAGCTAACGAATCAACAACATTAACAAACCTAATTCAAGAATAAGAGAGAAGAGAATGGGCGATATCTGGTGATCAGGGGGCTTGCCTGGACGCTCTATTGCACAGCAAGAAGGGTCGTCGGTGATGTACTCGTACTTAGTGGCATCAGCGCAGGTCTTGGGGTCTACCGGAGAAGAAGAGGGGGAAAGGAATAGTAAATACAGAGCAAACCAAGCATCACAAAATATAACAAGGCAATACGGTTCCAGGGTGAGCTAACGTAGCGATAGGTAATATCGGCGAAGGGGGCAAACATCCGAGAAAGTATTCCCGGTGTTTTGCGTTTTCAGACAGACTTACCGGAGGTGGATTGTTGCATGTTCACTATGCTAGGGACATCTGGTGAATGAACAGACTGCATATTCAGATTCATCTCGTCGTTCTGAGCAACTTTCATATATAAATTATTTTCATCCGAATTACGAATTATTTTATATGATTTTCCAAAGTTTTAATGATTTTTTTGGAATTCTGGAATATACCAAAATTCGAATTTAGATAGTGTACTACTGTATATACTCCCAAAAAGCTAGCCTATTAGACTGACATGCGGGTCCAGTGGCTATGTCAGCATACACAGTCAGCAAGTTGATACGTCTCAAACGTATCTACTTTTCCAAACACTTTTGATATTGTTTTGACCTCATTCTTGCATGATTTGAACTAAACTAACCCGGACTGACGCTGTTTTCAGCAGAGCTGCCTGTATGGTTTTATTATGTGCAGGAAAACGGATTTTTAGGTATCTCAGAAAAATCCACGAAAAATCACAGAAAATCCACGCACCCGAAGGAACCCGGAGCCAGAAGAGGGACCAGGGGGGGGGGGCAGGGGGGCCCCAGGCGCCCTGGTGGCGCGACCCAGCCCCTGGCCGCGCCGGGGGTTTGCCTGGGTGGGCCCCACCTCCCCTAGTGCCCTACTTTGACTCGTATTTTAGCTCGCGACGGAGAAATCCCAGATCAGAAGTTCTTTTCCCAGTTTTCGTCGTGGAGCCGCCGCCACCCTCTGTTCTTCTTCGGGAGGGCTAATCTGGAGGCTGAATTGGCCTTCGGAGAGGGGAGATCATCGCCATCGTCATCATCATCACCACTCCATCATCCCTCCATGACTTCTCCTTCCATGTGTGAGTAATCCCCTGCTATAGGCGATGGGGATGGTAGGGATTGGATGAGTTAGATCATGTAATAGTTTGTCAGATCGTTGGGGGCATGTTGCCTATCATCTACTATGGTGTTTATCATCTTTGCTTAAACTTGTTATTCTTAATGCTTGACACTTAGGGCCCGAGTGCCATGATTTCAGATCTGAACCATATGTGTTTGCATGAATATATTTGTGTTCTTGATCCTATCTATGAGTTGTTTGCACCTATTACGGTTCGGAACCGGCGATCCCAAAAGTGACAGCTTGGGACACCAAAGGGGATGGTCCGTAGTTTGAGGATTACATGTATCCATTGAGTTTATTGCTTTGTTCCGGTGCTCTTTGACAGGAGCACCTTAATCTCCATAAGTTCCTTTTGGCCCCGTTCGTAGCGGGATGGTAGGACAAAAGATGTTGTGCAAGTTCTTATTGCAAGCACGTACAACTACCTACGGGATACATGCCTAATGTTTGATATTTGCCTAGATGATCATTACTTTTCCGTGTGCCGTGCCCCAAGTTAGAATCATGATATAACTCATCCATGCAGCGCCCAACCATCCGTCTCCCTAGCCTACAGTGTTTTAAATCCTGCTTGTCACTAGTTGCTACTTTTGCCATTTACTATTACTATTTAGTTTTGCTGTTTACTTTTACTATCACTATTATCACTATCATATCACTGTTACCACTTATCTTTTGTTGCAAGTAAGTATATTTCAGGTGCGGTTGAATTGACAAGTCAACTGTCAAAGCTTATAAATACTCTTTGGCTCCCTGTGTGTCGAATCAATAAATTGGGTTATTCTTACCCGCGAAGACTATCTCGATCCCTTACGGTTGAGGGTTATCAAGTACCGTTTTCTGGCGCCGTTGCCGGGGAGCATAGCAATATTTACAAGTCTACTTGAAGTATCCTACCTGCTGCACTTCATCCGCTATGGGTAAGAAAGGAGACCCCAAGGTTCCGATCTTACTATCCACTACAAGAAGAGGTACTGTTCTGAGCACTAGTGCTACACTTGATTCGCCTTCTGTTATGAGTAAGTTTGCCTCACCGCCACCATATGATGCTCCTACTGAATCTGTTACTATGTCCGATACTCTTGATGATGCTTCTACTACTGTTGATGATATTACTTCACTTGGTTATGCTCTTGAGAAACAGATCGCTGCTGCTGCTAAAAAGTCTGGAATTGAAATTCCTGTTACTCGCTACCCTATTGGTGAAACTTATGATTATCCTGATTTGAGTAAACTCAAGGAGAGACTCCTTGATGATGATTACTATATGCTTGATGAAGATTTATGCAGGGAACTGACAGAGTTTTCTGGCTCTGACCCTGAAGTTATTAAGAAACTGTTTGAAAAACACTCTTTGAAGAACAAAACCGTTCCTGATCCTGAATTTGCTACATCTCCTATATGCATTGATGATCCTGATTATGATTTCTCTGTTGATCTTTCACTTATAGCTATGGTTGAAGCTGACCCCTTTTATGGCAGAGAAAATGATGATGCTATTGCACACCTAACTAAACTCGGTGAGTTCGGTGGCCTGTTTACCACAGATGAGAAGATACGATACTTTTATCTGACCAAGCTTCTTCCTTTCTCCTTGAAGGAAGGTGCTAAAGCATGGTATGATTCACTCCCATGCGGTTCCATTAAGAGTCCTCAAGACTTAGCTCACTCTTTTGTTGATAAGTACTTTCCTGCTCATATGCAACATGCTGCTTTACAAAGAATTTATAACTTTAAACAGTTGCAGGATGAGTCCCTCCCTAAAGCTTGGGGGAGGTACTGCGGTCTGATTCGGGCTAGACCAGGACATGAAGTCCCTAAGAATGAATTAATCGATATATTCTATGCTGGTCTAACTGATGAATCCAGGTCCTATTTGGACAGTTGTGCTGGTTGTGTTTTCAGGAAAAGGACACCGGACGATGCAGAAGATTTGATGGGCAGGATTGCCAAAAATCATGAAGATTTGTCCGTCCCTGAACCACCTCCACCACCAAAGAAGAGGGGCATGTTTGTTCTAAGCCCCGAAGATATGCGAGAAGCAAAGAAGTCTATTAAAGAGAAAGGTATTAAAGCTGAAGACGTGAAGAATCTACCCCCTATTGAGAAGCTGTGTGAGCCTACCACTCACCCTCCTATGGTAGAGGTACAGTCTCTTTTAGATTTTAACGCAAGTGACATCCCTCATGGTAAGCCTCCTGATCAATGTTTAGATGAGTTTGATAATTTTATTATGAAACAAAATCATTTTAATAAGAGGATACAAAGTCAGTTGCATGATAATTCCCTTGCTATCAAAAGTTTGCTTGATGTTCTAGGTAGAAGGGTTAATGATGTTCAATGTCTTGTGAAACATTTTCGTATGGTTCAAACTCAGCTTGACCAAATTTCTAATGTGCAAAAAGATTTGCTTGCTAACAATGCCAAACAAGATAATTTGCAGGCTTTCGGGATTAAGACCCGAGGAGGAACTAGTACTCAAGATCCTCCCTATCTAGAGGGGCACCGAGGAGAATCGAGCAAGATTCTCAAATGCAGGAAGAAGAAATTGTTGGCTCTCCAAAGAAGAAGAAGAAACATAAGGAGACTGACAATTCTAATGATCCTATTGCAGATGAAGAGCCAGCTGTTGATCCCAACAGTGTATCTATCTCCGATGCTGAGACGGAAGACGGTGCCGAACCTGAAGGTAAGGATAATGAGAAAAATGATCCGCCTGAAGTTCAAGAAGAAGAGGCACCTGACAAACGTAAGAGGTACACTAAAGAAGACTTCATCGCAAGAAAACATGGGAAGGAAAGAGAACCATGGGTACAGAAACCCATGCCTTTTCCAGGTAAGTCCATCAAATCCAAAGAAGAAGAGCATTACAATAAGTTCTGTGAGTGGATTAAACCTCTTGTTCTTCAGATCCCTTTGACTGATGCTATTAAGTTACCCCCTTATTCAAAATATATGAAAGATATTGTCACTAATAAAAGAAAAGTTCCTAATGAAGCAATATCTACTATGCTTGCTAACTACTCTTTCAGTGGCAAGATTCCTGAGAAGCTCGGTGATCCAGGTATACCCACCATTCCTTGCTCCATAAAGAATAATTATGTAAAAACTGCTTTATGTGATCTTGGAGCAGGAGTGAGTGTTATGCCTCTCTCTCTTTACGAGAGGCTCTGTTTAGAGAAACTAATTCCTACAGATATCTCCCTTCAGATGGCTGACAAGTCAACCGCCGTTCCAATAGGTATTTGTGAGGATGTTCCCGTAGAAGTTGCTAATTGCTTGATTCTTACTGATTTTGTTGTGCTTGACATGCCCGAGGATGGAAGCATGTCCATTATTCTTGGTAGACCTTTTCTTAACACCGCAGGTGCTATAATTGATTGCAATAAAGGGAAGGTTACCTTCCATGTGAATGATAAAGAACACACGGTATATTTTCCTAAGAAGATTGACATGAGGCATGGCCTCAACTCTATAGAAAATATCGAGACCGTGAAGATTGGAGAATGGGATTGTCCACTACAAGTGCCTCACAAATACAAAACTATCATGGTGGGGACAATGTCCATCAAGGTAAAGGTTCAGTGATTACTTCGTAGGAGGTGGGACTTTTTGCTCTATATATCGCCTGTTTGTTGGTAAGACTTGATCAACCTTACTAGTAAACATGTTTTATATAGATAAAAAGTTGAGCTTGTTATGTTTTCATTTGTTTTTAGTTTTTGTTCTACTTGCTGTACCAAGTATTTGTGTTTTGAAGCTTCACAATACTACTAACTGCTTCAAGTTCTCAGAGAGTTTCGCAGCTTTTTAAACTTCGAAAAAATTTCAACAGTGAAGTTTTCAGAAAAATTCCAGAAAAATTAAAAAAAAAATTCCACGTCGGGAGTGACCCAGAGGGACCTGGGGCCAGCCAGGGGGACCCACCAGTGGCCCAGGCGGCCAGTTGGCGCGGCCCAGCCCCTGGCCGCGCCCACAGGGCGCCTGGGGCCCACATGGCCCCCCTCCAGGTATGTCTTCTTCCTCCCTCTCTCTTTTCCTCCAAAAACGCGAGTTCTGCACTTGTTCTTGTGTTCTTGCTGTTCTTGGAGGCGATTCTTCGATCTCTCTCTACAGCCCACCATTTGAGCTGAGATTTTGAACAAATACTCCCTGGTATGTGACTCCTCCACCCCTCCAATTAGATTTCTGATTGGTGGCTTCATTTGTGAGTATTTAGTAGTTCTTGGTGCTGTATAGATGAGCTTGCATGCATGTGTAGAAAGTTATTTTCCAAGTTTTGATGCAAGTTTATGCCTTGGGCAAGTGAGTTGAGTAGTTTGCCTTAACTCACCTTGTTTTAATCCTTGTTTTTGTACATTGCAAAAAAAATTCAGAAATGAGTTTGTTAGGAAGGGCAAAAGGGTGGCTTGAGAAGAGGAGGCCCGCACACTCCGATCGAGTTACTAGAGCCGCAGCTTCACCCTCGACTGCTAGGGTGAGCTACAATGAAGATCATGTGCCCCTGGAGTTGTTGGAAGACACAAGTCCAGCGCGTGCGATGACGTTTCCATGTGATGAATTCCTTGCAGCTGCGGGAATCAAGGATGAGTTTTATAATCTTTGTGCTAATGCAGGTTTGACACGGCTCGTCACGTGCCGTGTTACTCAGTATCAAAAACTCACCTCCAGTTTCATTAACAGTTTTAGATACAATCCTGATTCAGGTGCTATTGAGTTTAAAATTTACAATGATCTTATCGCCATGACTTTGGGAAAGTTTTGTGAAATAATAGGTGTGCCAAACATTGGGAGGACGGCTAGGATGGCCACTCAGCCCTCCGAGCTGAAAACCGTCATCAACTCTCTCTGCAGCATGGGTACGAGGGATATTCATCGGTCGAAGATCTCCAGCATCTTATTTCCTCACCTCAGGTATTTTGCATATTATGTTGCTAGAGGGGTGTTAGCTCGTGACAACACGAGCAACATTTCTGCTCCGGATATTGCTATCCTGGCAGCAGCCCTCTCAGGGAGGTCTGATTATAATCTAGGTGCCTTAATTGCTCGACGCCTTGCTATGAACGGTAACAAGGGAGACTTATATGGTGGCATTTATGCCACACTTATCTTAGAACATCTTGGAGGCACCCCACATCCTGATGATAATCCTTTTACTTATTTAAGCTTTGATCTTGCTGCTATGAAAAGGCATAAGTTTGTTACTGATACGTCCAAAACGTATCTATAATTTCTGCTTGCTCCATGCCACTTTTGGGTGATATTGCTATGATATTCATACACTTCCATACACTTTTGATCATATTTGGACTAACTTACTAATCCAGTGCACCCCAGTGCCAGTTTCTGTTTTCGGCTGTTTTTGTATTTCAGGTTTTCATGTTTCGAGAACTGCCCAGAAAAATCCAGAAAAATTATATAAAAAATCAGCGATCCGGGAACGACACTGCCTCCGAAGGGC
>LR738715.1:896315202-896358011 GCA_902687465.1 Secale cereale
CACCTGGGCCCCCCAAAGCCCGTCCGGTGCCCCCCTTTGGCATATATTTAGAGGGACCTCCAAAACCCTCAGAAAAGGACTTCTTTTCACGATCCCATCTCTATTCCGCCACCGCCGCCGCTTCCAAGATCGGGAGCACCAGGAGCACTCTTCCCGGCACCCTGCCGGAGGGGAGGATCACCACCGGGAGCTTCTCCACCACCATGGACGCCTCCCGGATGACTCGTGAGTAGTCTCCCTTGGACCATGAGTCCATGACCAGTAGCTATGTGATGTTCTCCTCCCGTTCTCGTGCTTCACTAATTAGTCCTCGTGAGCTGCCCTGCATGATCGAGGCACCTATGTAATCCTTATGATGTTGCTATGTTGAGTTTGCTGGGATCCGATGGATTATGAGATTATGTTCAGATTGATCTTGAGTAATATATTTGATTCACCTCTTTTATATTTTAGTTCATAAGTAATTCTTGCATGTTCTCCGTTGTTATTTATTGCTTTGGCCGAGTAGTAAGTAGTGACACCAAGAGGGAACGTTATGCTCGATTGTGGGTTCATGCCCCTCGATGACTAGCTTGAGTGACAGAAACATGAGTCTAGGGGATGTGCTGTTGCCCCAAGGGGGAAAACAACGGTGCTTGTGCCCGCGGGTGCAAGGATTGTTTACTTTACGCAAAGTTCTTTTAATGCAGTTGTCTGTTGCATTGAGTTTACACTATGGGTGGGACTCGCAACTTAATACCAGCGAGATGTTCTGGATAGATATCTCAAGGTGGATGATTAGTAGTAGATATTGATGGATTTCGGTCTACTTACTTTGGCGTACCGCCCATGCTTTGAACCTCACCCTTTCTCGCAATGTAGTCAGCAATTGTTTGCGTTCGTGGTCCTGTCAATTGCCCAGCTGTAATTTGTTACCTCACATAGCTGTTTTATCGTCTTTTGGGAGAGAGACATCACTAGTGAACATCATGAGACTCCGGTCTATATTACCATCATTGATCACATCCACTATTCACTTTTCGTTATTTACCTACTATCGCAAAAACTATCCATCACTACTATCATTGCTTTTAACCCTTTGTGAACTACAAGGCCGGAGAGATTGACAACCTCTCTGTACTCGTTGGGAGCAAAGTTATTTGTATCTGTGTGCAGGTCCACATTGGTTGCTACTAATCTGGCGCCGTAGCAATTGACACCTACCTGTTGAACCTAGGAGTCTCTGGGGAATCGATCCTTGGCATCTTTGCTAGGGGAAAACACTTCTACTTACTGCATCTTACACCTTCCACTTGGGGTAACCAACGAGGGGTTCGAGGCCCATCAAGGAGTATTTTCTGGCGCCGTTGCCGGGGACTCCACTCTTCAGGATAGGGGAGTTGCATGCTATCTTTTACCTTTGCTTTTTTAGTCTTGTTAGTTTACCTATCATTTTTGCTTTAGTATCTTTTATCGAAAATCACAAAAATAGTTATCTTGTTCTTTAGATGTCATTATGTCGGGTCCTTTTGTCTTTGACGAGGCAGAAGTTCTCACCTTTAAACAAAGAGGTGGGGAAAGTTTGAAAGATGCTTGGTATAGAATTAATGATTCACAAAAAAGAGCCACCAAGAAGCAACCTACTACTATCTTACTTAGAAATTTTTATGTTGGAATTACTTCTTGAAATAGGTTTATTCTAGATACTGCTATCAATGGAAATTTCCTAGAGGCCCCAGTTTGGGAGTCTCTTAGTATTATTGAAAATCTTGTTGGGAGTCCCCCTGTTATTAGCATTCGAGAGGACATCACCCTAGCTCACATTATGAAAAAACTTGAAAAAATAGAGCTAGAGATGCCAAGCACTAATAAGATGAATGAGTTGGATCGAAAGATCCAAGGGAATTTGAATAGACTTGATAGCTCCATGCATAATTTTTTTAAAATTTTGGAGACCGTCAAATTCCATGATTCTGACTCTTCTAGGATGGAAAAGATTGAGGAAATATTTGATACCTTAGGAACTACTTTCTCCTCGATCAAAACCGAAAAGGTAGAAACTCCGGCAAAGAGGGAGCCTAATTTCGTTCACGTTACAAAGGCTCCCCGTTCTAAAAGCAATCCACCTATTGCCAAAGGGGTTGAAACTGTAAAGACTTTGGAAGAAACACCTATCGTTGATGAATTTATAAATGAATCTTCCCTTGACTTTTATCCTTTTGGTCTTCTACCTAGAAGTATCTCTATGAGGCCTTTATTTGAGAGTCCTCTTAAGACTAGTTGTATTATTGAAGAGCTTTTTGATGATCTTGATGATGGTTCAATTGATACAACTTGATCTATGCATTATCCCTAGCTTAAAGGCATAAAAGAAAGCGCTTTTGGGAGGCAGCCCACATGAATAAATTTTTCGCTTTTGTTGTGTCTTGATGTTTTTTACTGCTGTAGCATCATCATTGTATCTTTGCTTTTCATATTTGTACCAAGTATAGCCTCTGATTGCTAGAAAGTTCAAAAGTTGTGAGGTGCTGTCCAGGAAACAGATTCTGTCCTTGGATAGAAAAATTCGTATAAAATCACCAGATCATCTTTTTGGTCTGAATTTTTTCGACAGCGTTCTCTATATAATTGTCTTTCGTGCGTCAGTTCTGAGTTTTTTGATTTGAGTTGCAGAAGTATGCCGAACAGGTCAATTACTGCCTGCTGTTCTGTTTTTCACAGATTCTGTCCTGTTTTGCCTTACCTTCACTTTGCAAATTAAGAACTTGCTTTTTCTTTGCAAAAACCTTTTGGAAATCTTGAGAAACAGTAGAACTTCAAGAATACCCTTATTTCCAGCAAGGTATAATTATTTTATTAAGGGTACTAACCTCGCTAATCAGATTATGATGAGTTGTGTATGAAGGGAGTTTTCAAGTGTGCGAGGGAAGATGATAAAAAGATTCAGGAGTGTCAAGCGCTCAAGCTTGGGGATGCCCCCGTGCACCCCCAAGAAATATTCAAGGAGACTCAAGCGTCTAAGCTTGGGGATGCCCCCGTGCATCCCCTTCTCCATCAACATTATCAGTTCGTCTTTCGTTTCGCTATATTTTTATCACTTCATGTGTTATGTGCTATGCTTGGAGCGTCTTGCTTTTAGTTTTCTTTTTAGTTTTTCATAACGAGTCAGAACTCAGCATTCCTTTATGTGGGAGAGAAACACGCTCCACTTCTACCTAGAACATTACATAGAATTTTCATGTCTATCTATGCTGTGTGTGTTCTTTGTCTTTTAATAGCTACTATCGTGCTCTGCTCTTAGTATTCATGCTTATCTTTTCAAGAGCTTTTATCTAGTTGGTTGCTTGAACTCTCTTTAATTACCATGCTCACCTTATTAAGAGAGTTTGCTTCCGTTGCATGGGTTAATGTGTCTATGATAAAGATGCTACTTTCATGATGGTGCTTAGTAGTTCAGGTTTTCTTTTGGTTAATCTCAAATAGCTGGGGGGTTCCCAATGTGTCATTGGAGTACCAACTTGGTTTGTTTGCCTATGATGTGGTATGGTTTAGTAATATCTTCCTTCGAGAATTTATTTTGATTGACTTGGCGTATGCTCACGCATATTCAAGACCGTAAAGAAAGTCTGTCAAGCCTTGATGATCTTTTATTTCTAAGTAGCGATATAACTACCATGCCTGATTCAATATTGCTTTGTCGCTCTGCATGATTATGACCGTCATTGCTCTCTTAGTTGGTCGCTCCCAGTCTTTTTGCTAACCTCCACCTGTACTAAGCAAATTAACCATGCAATACATAGCTCATGGGAAAGTAGCCTAAAAACTATTGTGGTAAAGAATATGTTGCCTATGTATCTTATTTCTTATAAGTTGCTTGCTGAGCGGTAACCATGTTTCTGGGGACGCCATCAACTGTCACACTTTTGTTGAATATCATGTGAGTTGCTATGCATGTTCGTCTTGTCTGAAGTAAGGGTGATTTACCGTGGTTTGAATTAATATGCATATTGTTAGAGAAGAACATTGGGCCGCCAACCAAAGCCATGCATCATGGTAGAAGTTTTAGCTTGGACCTTAATCCTCAATCTCTTATGAGAATATGCTTATGCATTAAAGAGGAGTCCATCATCTATTTTCTATGTTGTCCCGGTATGGATGTCCTCAAGTTGAGATCTATCAAAAACGAGAAATCAAATGCGATCTATCTCCTTGGACCTTTGTACAGGTGGCATAGAGGTACCCCTTTGTGACACTCGGTTAAAACATATGTAATGCAATGATAACCCATGGGGATCCGAGCTAATTAGGACAAGGAGCGAGCACTATTAGTATTCGATGCATGAGGCTTGCAACTTATAGGATGTTTTATACATGACACATATGAAGTACTACTACCGTTGACACAATTGCTTCCATGTTTCTAAATAAAAAGCTCTAGCACTAAAACCATTCTTTTACCTTTATGTTGAAGCACCAACTACTGAGAGCATGATTGTCATTCTAAGTGTAATGTGCATTGTCCCAAAGTAGCATTGTCTTTTGCATGATTGTGATATCGTTTATTCTGAAATGATTGTATCTAGTTATCACTTAAACCTTGAAGGTGCCCTTGCATTTATGTTTTGCATCACTAAAGGGGGCAAGCTAGATATCACTTTATCATATTTGCACATCATGTTCATTGCAAATCTTTTTGATGTTTCAGTTTCATATTGTAAAACTTTCAGTCATTTGTGATTTTCTCTTGAGGCAACTTAATTACTTTAGAATCATTGTCTCAGTAAACTTTCATCATATGACTATGAGAAAGTCCTATATGGTTAATAGCATGTCACCACAGAAATTATTCTTGTTATCATTTACCTACTCGAGGACGAGCAGGAATTAAGCTTGGGGATGTTGATACGTCCAAAACGTATCTATAATTTCTGCTTGCTCCATGCCACTTTTGGGTGATATTGCTATGATATTCATACACTTCCATACACTTTTGATCATATTTGGACTAACTTACTAATCCAGCGCACCCCAGTGCCAGTTTCTGTTTTCGGCTGTTTTTCTATTTCAGGTTTTCAAGTTTTGAGAACTGCCCAGAAAATCCAGAAAAATTATATAAAAAATCAGCGATCCGGGAACGACACTGCCTCCGAAGGGCAGGCTGGGTGGGGGGCACAGGGGCTCCAGGCGCCCTGTGGGCGCCCCCCCCCTGGGCCGCGCCGGGGGGGCGCCTGGGCCCCCCGAAGCCCGTCCGGTGCCCCCCCTTTGGCATATATTTAGAGGGACCTCCGAAACACTCAGAAAAGGACTTCTTTTCGTGATCCCATCTCTGTTCCGTCGCCGCCGCCGCTTCCAAGATCGGGAGCACCAGGAGAACTCTTCCCGGCACCCTGCCGGAGGGGAGGATCACCACCGGGAGCTTCTCCACCACCATGGATGCCTCCCGGATGACTCGTGAGTAGTCTCCCTTGGACCATGAGTCCATGACCAGTAGCTATGTGATGTTCTCCTCCCGTTCTTGTGCTTCACTAATTAGTCCTCGTGAGCTGCCCTACATGATCGAGGCACCTATGTAATCCTTATGCTGTTGCTATGTTGAGTTTGCTGGGATCCGATGGATTATGAGATTATGTTCAGATTGATCTTGAGTAATATATTTGATTCTCCTCTTTTATATTTTAGTTCATAAGTAATTCTTGCATGTTCTCCGTTGTTATTTATTGCTTTGGCCGAGTAGTAAGTAGTGACTCCAAGAGGGAACGTTATGCTCGATTGTGGGTTCATGCCCCTCGATGACTAGCTTGAGTGACAGAAACATGAGTCTAGGGGATGTGCTGTTGCCACAAGGGGGAAAACAACGGTGCTTGTGCCCGCGGGTGCAAGGATTGTTTACTTTACGCAAAGTTCTTTTAATGGAGTTGTCTGTTGCATTGAGTTTACACTATGGGTGGGACTCGCAACTTAATACCAGCGAGATGTTCTGGATAGATATCTCAAGGTGGATGATTAGTAGTAGATATTGATGGATTTCGGTCTACTTACTTTGGCGTACCGCCCATGCTTTGAACCTCAACCTTTCTCGCAATGTAGTCAGCATTGGTTTGCGTTCGTGGTCCTGTCAATTGCCAGCTGTAATTTGTTACCTCACATAGCTGTTTTATCGTCTTTTAGGAGAGAGACATCACTAGTGAACATCATGAGACTCCGGTCTATATTACCATCATTGATCACATCCACTATTTACTTTTCGTTATTTACCTACTATCGCAAAAACTATCTATCACTACTATCATTGCTTTTAACCCTTTGTGAACTACAAGGCCGGAGAGATTGACAACCTCTCTGTACTCGTTGGGAGCAAAGTTATTTGTATCTGTGTGCAGGTCCACGTTGGTTGCTACTAATCTGGCGCCGTAGCAATTCACACCTACCTATGAACCTAGGAGTCTCTGGGGAATCGATCCTTGGCATCTTTGCTAGGGGAAAACACTCCTACTTACTGCATCTTACACCTTCCACTTGGGGTAACCAACGAGGGGTTCGAGGCCCATCAGTTACCATGGCTTCTGAGCTTGATAATCTTGTTTATATCTTGCGTTTCGGAACTGCTGCGGAACGCGAGATCCGTCTACCTGCACCTCTTTTGTTTGATTTTTCTCGCAGGAACGGATGGTCCTTTGATGTTGTCCAGTTCGATGAGTTCATGGCCCAGTATCAGTTTCATAACCCCATGGAGGGGGTTGTGCCCGACGAGGAGGAGCACGGTGAGTTACCACCTTTTCAGGGAGATACCGCCACCGAGTTTGGTGAAGGGTCTTCCTCTGCTTGGCGTACGGACCCTTCCTCGTGGGAGACTCTGAGGAGTTCGGTATACGCGCCGGCATCCTTCTACGACCCTTGGACTCACCACCATACCCCCGGAGCAGGAGGCTCCTGGGGGCAGTAGCTGCCACCAACTTAGGCCAAAAGCCTAAGCTTGGGGGAGTATGTGCCCCTCTCACTTTTCCATTGTATTATCTGTTTTATTCGCTTTGATCTTTTCGAAATTTTTACTCGTTCTTCTTTATTTCTCTCTTTGCAAAAACAACAAAAAGATTTTCTATTTCTTTTGCTTTCGTTCAACCTTTGAAATAATCCAAAAAGATTTCCTTTTCTCTCTAGTTTGCTTTGTTTTTAGAGTTCAGCTCGAGTCCGTGATGGCATTTAATTATATTTCCTACGTTCGATCGTGCAAGTGATGAGGCAGTAATGACGAAGATCGACTGAAAGGAAGCAACAAGGAAGACCGGTATGAACTCTTCTTGTTTCTACTTTTGTACATATGCCTGTACTCATGATCTAGAGACCAGCTTGTAGCGACATAGTGCTATGTTTACAATGTTCTTCCAGTAGTTCATGCTTTCCTTGTGGCTAGTCTCGAATAGCTAGAGTATATAATGTGTTATTGAAATGATCTACATGCATTGCATTGTTCATAGTTCGGTATACTAAGGTGGTATTCCCCTTTAGAGAATTTCTGGATTGACTTGGCACATGCTTACACATGTTTGAGACTAAAAAGTCTGCTCTGCCTTGATGATCTTTGAGTTTTAGAATAGTTATATCACTTCCATGCCCAATTCAATGTTGCTTTGTCGCTCTGCATGATTATGACCGTTATCGCTCTCTAGTTGGTCGCTTCCCAGTCTTTTGCTAACCTCCACCTGTACTAAGCGGACTGACTGCTTGTGCATCCAAAATCCCTAAAACCTGTTATGCCATATGAGTCCACCATACCTTCCTATACATGGTATTTACCTGCCATTCCTAACGAAGACTTTCGTGTACCATCTCGAAATTAATCAAAAGCATTTCTCTTTTTGTGCCTCTGTTTTAGCTCATGAGGAAGTAGTAGTTAATTCATGATCTTTTTAAGTTGGACAAGTTTCACCCCTGGATTGCATGTCTAATGTGCAAACCCCTAATACGAGAAGGAACTGGCATAGAGTGCGCCCAGCTCATAAAAGATAATACAACAAACAAACCCTCCTTCACGCTTTGTTCATGAGAAATCAGAAAACTTTGGCAGTGATAAACAAAGGAGATTAAGAGGATGTGATCGTCCTCATGCGGGAGCCGTTCCTCGAAACTTGTCCAGCTCAAGAAGTGATTGAGTTATCTGCTAGCATTCGTTGACGAAATATGCACCTCTCAAAAACGTTTTTACCTCTGTTTTTAAAACCAAGAGCTCTGGTACATGTTTAGTTTTTGTTTCCGACCACGGGTTTTCAACCTTGCCAACAAAAGCCACGGTTCGAGAGTCTCCACCTTCTTTCTTCAAAGCACCAACTAGGAGAGCATAATTGTCATTCTGAGTGTAATGTGCATTGTCCCAAAGTATTACATTGTCTTCTGCATGCTTGTGATATGATTTATTCTGAAATTCTTAGTTCTAGTCTCCTTTAAAACTCTGGAGGAGTTTCTGCATTTATGTTTTGCTTCACTCATGGAGGCAAGCGAGATACCACCCTAATATGCTCAAGCTATGTGCAATGTAATCTTGTCTTGATTTTCAGTAGTATATTATTTACTTTTGGGTATTTGTGATTGGTCACTTGAAAGAAGGATTGCTCCGTGCATTGTCCTCATAGTACTCTTTCAATACTTGCTAGACTCTTTTCGTAGTACATGCTTATATACATCTAATGAAGCAAAAGAGTTTGTCAAAGTTTTCTTTGTCGCGTTCAGTTCGTTGAACTGAATTGCTTGAGGACAAGCAATATGCTAAGCTTGGGGGAGTTGATACGTCTCAAACGTATCTACTTTTCCAAACACTTTTGATATTGTTTTGACCTCATTCTTGCATGATTTGAACTAAACTAACCCGGACTGATGCTGTTTTCAGCAGAGCTGCCTGTATGGTTTTATTGTGTGCAGGAAAACGGATTTTTAGGTATCTCAGAAAATTCCACGAAAAATCACAGAAAATCCACGCACCCGAAGGAACCCGGAGCCAGAAGAGGGACCAGGGGGGCCAGGGGGGCCCCAGGCGCCCTGGTGGCGCGGCCCAGCCCCTGGCCGTGCCGGGGGGTCGCCTGGGTGGGCCCCACCTCCCCTGGTGCCCTACTTTGACTCGTATTTTAGCTCGCGACGGAGAAATCCCAGATCAGAATTTCTTTTCCCAGTTTTCGTCGCGGAGCCGCCGCCACCCTCTGTTCTTCTTCGGGAGGGCTAATCTGGAGGCTGAATTGGCCTCCGGAGAGGGGAGATCGTCGTCATCGTCATCATCATCACCACTCCATCATCCCTCCATGACTTCTCCTTCCATGTGTGAGTAATCCCCTGCTGTAGGCGAAGGGGATGGTAGGGATTGGATGAGTTAGATCATGTAATAGTTTGTCAGATCGTTGGGGGCATGTTGCCTATCATCTACTATGGTGTTTATCATCTTTGCTTCAACTTGTTATTCTTAATGCTTGACACTTAGGGCCCGAGTGCCATGATTTCAGATCTGAACCATATGTGTTTGCATGAATATATTTTTGTTCTTGATCCTATCTATGAGTTGTTTGCACCTATTACGGTTCGGAACCGGCGATCCCAAAAGTGACAGCTTGGGACACCAAAGGGGATGGTCCGTAGTTTGAGGATTACATGTATCCATTGAGTTTATTGCTTTGTTCCGGTGCTCTTTGACAGGAGCACCTTAATCTCCATAAGTTCCTTTTGGCCCCGTTCGTAGCGGGATGGTAGGACAAAAGATGTTGTGCAAGTTCTTATTGCAAGCACGTATAACTACCTACGGGATGCATGCCTAATGTTTGATATTTGCCTAGATGATCATTACTTTTCCGTGTGCCGTGCCCCAAGTTAGAATCATGATATAACTCATCCATGCAGCGCCCAACCATCCGTCTCCCTAGCCTACATTGTTTTAAATCCTGCTTGTCACTAGTTGCTACTTTTGCCATTTACTATTACTATTTACTTTTCCTGTTTACTTTTACTATCACTATTATCACTATCATATCACTGTTACCACTTATCTTTTGTTGCAAGTAAGTATATTTCAGGTGCGGTTGAATTGACAACTCAACTGTCAAAGCTTATAAATACTCTTTGGCTCCCCGTGTGTCGAATTAATAAATTGGGTTATTCTTACCCGCGAAGACTATCTCGATCCCTTATGGTTGAGGGTTATCACAAGTCAACAGTCAACGGTTGACCTGGTCAAAGTGTGAACAGATGCCGTGGGGCCTACTTGTCATTGACTGTTATTTTATCTAAGGTGTTACACCGGCCCTCTTCAATATATGTATAATCTCCGGTTTTTGTTGCCTTTCGGATGTCTCATGTCGCTGACATATCTTTGCGGGATGATGTAACAATGTCGGGGATATACCCCGCGGTATGAACCGGCCGGAATTATAACCCGGTCGGACTAGACATTCTACTTAAGACGGTTTACACTTGGCAAAATATTGGTAACCCGGCAGGCGGATCATGGATGACAAGGCCCAAGGCCCAGAAGGCCGGTTCATATTAATAGGAGCCGGTTTATGAAGAAAGCATAAGGAATATTCTCCTGCAAAGGAAGCAAGACTAGGACTCCTTGTAATAGATCAATCCTAGTCCTACTAGGACTAGTCATGTAAACCGCCCCTTCAGCATATATAAGGAGGGGCAGGGCTCCCCAAAGAGGACAGGGGATAAGTTAGACAAGAGACAAGTTTTAGAGTTACAAGTTAGAGGAGAAGTTTAGACAAGTTTCTAGGGTTAGACACAAGGAGCCGGTTTACCGGCGACACCACAAGGATCATAATGAGACCTAGCCTCAAACAGCACGTAGGGTTATTACCGGATGATGTTTCCCGGGGCCCGAAGCTGTCTAAATCCGTGTTTTGCATCGAGTCTCTCGATTCCGCTCAACCCCTCTCAAGCTACTACATAGATGCGCGGCCTCACGACTAAGTCCGCTAAATCGGACATCTGCCGTATTAATTCCATGACAGTTGGCGCCCACCGTGGGGCCTGCGCACGGTGGTGTTCAGTTCTTGGAGGGATCTCTTCAGGGATTGAGAAGTTCGCAGTTTTTTTTTCGGATGAAGAAAGATTCAGCTCGGAGGGATCTGCATAGGCCTCGAGGTTCATCGGTCCAGGTTTTACAAATCTGTGAGATTTGAGAATCAAGATAATTTTTAGGGTTGCGTTTCACGCGGCCGCTGCAAGCGCCGTGGTGATTTGCTAAAGTCCGTAACGAATCCGTGATCAATCACTGGTTGCACCGAGACGAACGGGAAAATCCTGTTGCAGTTATTATGTCCAATCCGTCAAGTTGTGTTTACTGCTCCGCACTTCCACACCAAACCTGCCAATGGATCAAGTCCCGAAGCAAATAGAGCAAGAGCCTGTTTTTGGTGTCGTGACCGGATCACTTTTTTGGTACACTGCCGCAAGTCGCCAAGTTGACAGAAAGGTTTCGGTATGATTTTTATTTGAGCCGCTGCTCGTATTTGAGTCAGAGGACGCGACATCGATTCCAATCAGAAGTCTGTCGTTGTATCCGAGACGGACAGAAGACCACAACCCGGAAAAATACCCCATAAAGAAATTTTTGAAGCAGAGTGATTTATCAATCAGCCAGGAGAGTTGGCACTAGTACTACCGATCCTTGAAGCAATACACGCACAAGTACCGGAGTGGGATTTGATGTCTAATAAAAAATCAGCCAAGTACCGGAGTATGATTCCAGATCCAATGGAGACGAGCAAGAGTTGTCCGTACGTGCGCAGATCGCCCAAAGCTGCAGCCATGTTTTTTTTCCAACCAAGACTGTTGCGTTGCAGAAATTGATGCTATTCTCTGTCTCAAGACCCAAGGAGATATTAATAGGTTACTTGGCTGTTTGCAAGCAAAAGGCAACTGCCGGTTGAATCCGGAGCAGATATGATTCAAAACTCGGATAGCTATCTAAGGGCATGTACAATGGTTGCTAAGATAGTCTTATCTTAAGTTTTGCATGTAAATTAGCTATGACAAAAAAACAAGTCTACAATAGGTCATCTCTTAGCCTTATCTTCAATAATTAGTTATTCCTAAAAACATGGTGAGACAAATTGTGCTAAGCTATCATCTCTTGTCTTTTCTTAAATAAGCTAAGACAAGCATTCTCTTATGATTTCTCTCTCCTCCACCTCATCATTTATCTTACGTGGCATCCTTAAGCTAGAACCATTGTACATGCCCTAAGACAACTGGCCCCCCGTTTTTCCCTTGAAAAAAAAATCGCTGCAGCGAACGCACCGCAGTAATACACCGCAGCCGACTCGTCAAGTCCCGAGGGGATCAGGAGATTGCTCCACGCTTCAAGTCATCATGCAAAGGAATTACCACTACCTACTACTATTAATTGATTGCTTGCTCACGTGACGGATACTGGAGAACTAGTACTAGTTGGCTGATCCTTGCTTCGTCCACCATCTATCAGGTGCTATTTTTCCTATCTATTTTATCAGCAAATTAATTCATCCGACAACAATTACTTTCGCATTTTTTACGCAGGACGACTATTACAAAAAAAAAAGGAGGGATGGTGGTATGCCACGGATGCACGAACATAAGTGTTGTGGTCCGGTTTACCTTAACACGCAGGACAACTCGTCTGTCTGCGCACACGCGCGCTGGTCTCCAACGCCGCGTCCGACTTCCTCGCCAATAGATGTGCGCACGCCACCGCTTTTGCGGTCCGGTCTACATTAACACGCCGGTGCCGTACCCGTCCTCATAAACCGGCCCAGCGGACACGCGTGCGAGTCGCTGCCCCGTTGCTGCGTTTACATCAATACGCGGCCGGTCCATCTATTCTCCAGGCGAATCAGGTGATATCTATCCTATTTATTTTTTACATATTAATTCATCCGAGCAAAAATGCCTCGCCCTGCTGTATTTTATATGCAAAAAAATTATTCATTATAAAATGGTATTATACCACGGAGGTGGAGGCACGCCAAACATTGTTCGACACAAGTGATCATCGTTATTTCACGGATTCAAGCGCCGGTTTACAACACCTTGGCCGTCTCTCGCGACCACGCCGGTTTACAATACCGTGGCCGTTTCTCGCGACCACACCGGTTTGCAACGCCGTGGCCGTCTCTCACGACTACGCCTGGCTCACAACGAGGAAGGCAACTAGCCCGTCGGCGCCGGCCGACCCATCTGTTCTTCGAGCAAATCAGGTGTTATCCTTCCTATATGTTTATCAAGACATTTTATTTTCTCTGAGTACCATTATACTGCCCTATTGGTATTTTTTATATACAGGTGAAATTATTATTCTATTGCGGGAATAAAGCATGCGCTGGCAATATTCTACAACGGCGTTTCATCTGTATCACACAACCCGTTGAACGGACGGCTGGTTCACGCGTCCGCTTACAACGCGGAAGACAACTTGCTTATCTGCGCCGGTTTACAAACTACGGCCGATTCATATATCTGTGCTGCCACTGATGTTGCGGTCGTTTTACCGTCCACCCTGTGATCCGGTCTATTCAACATACCGGTTCAAATTCACTCAGGTAATATCCATCTACAGTATTATTTCTCTTGTTATATATCATTTTTCATTAAGAAAATAAGATGCTTTGATCAGTTTATCTGGTTGTGTAGAAAATATATACTCAAAAGCAATAAAACTCCCTGAAGAGCATGAGGTCACATCCGGCTCAAAAGAGGATGCTTCAAGGAAACCCTCTGGATGGTAATCCATCCAGTGATTGGTTCAATATCTACCCATGACTTCATGGAGCCATGGATGACTATATGGAAAGACGGGATTCCCGCATCCATCAACCGGCCCTCTAGACAGACGGGTTTACCCGCATCCAGTGATTGGCTAAAAATCTTATGGACAGTCGGATTTACCCGCATCCATCGACCGGCCCTCTGGACAGACGGGTTTACCCGCATCCAGTGATTGGCTAAAATTCTTATGGACAGTCGGGTTTACCCGCATCCATCGACCGGCCCTCTGGACAGACGGGTTTACCCGCATCCAGTGATTGGCCAAAATTCTTATGGACAGTCGGGTTTACCCGCATCCATCGACCGGCCCTCTGGACAGACGGGTTTACCCGCATCCAGTGATTGGCTAAAAATCTTATGGACAGTCGGATTTACCCGCATCCATCGACCGGCCCTCTGGACAGACGGGTTTACCCGCATCCAGTGATTGGCTAAAATTCTTATGGACAGTCGGGTTTACCCGCATCCATCGACCGGCCCTCTGGACAGACGGGTTTACCCGCATCCAGTGATTGGCTAAAATTATTATGGACAGACGGGTTTACCCGCATCCATCGACCGGCCCTCTGGACAGACGGGTTTATCCGCATTCAGTGATTGACTAATTTTTTTTTCTTATGGTTCATATGGAAAGATGGATAATCCACATCCACCGGCCCTCTGGACAGACGGGATTCCCGCATCCAGTGATTGGCTGAACCTTGCTTTGAGCCTGGCAGCTCTTAAAAAGCCTCGACTACATGGTTTTATTTGCAAATTCGCATCTTTTGGTGTTTATGTTTTATGACTCTTTAAACCGAAGTGGAACAGCTATAGAAGTTGACCACATATCTATAAAGTTAAAAGTCTGGGTCATGAATACCAGCATGAATAAATCGGTGTTCAGTATAACCCGGATCATCCATCAGGCAACAAGCTACAAGCTTCTGGACAAAGTTTCAGAATGATATAAACCGGTGTCTTTTATCAAGCCCGGGTTTGTTATTGGATCCATGAAGGTCGTCATCAAGAAATTTTAAGTTCTACCGGATTAAGAATATCAAGCATACTTGATCGCAGGTATGAAGTATCTTGTTTTTAAATACATATTGGCAGTACATGATCAGTTATAATGACCGGTGTTTATTAAACCGGCCTGGTTTTGACTATAAGTCGCCAGTATGAGACAAAATAATGACCGGTGTTTATTAACCCGGCCCGATTGTGATCAAACATCATTGGAACCGGTCTTCAAACCGGATTGAATTCTTCAATAGCCAACATGGCTGGATTCTTATTATGCTTATAAATATTATGATTGAGGTTTTCAAAGTCGCTTTAAGCGCAATGGATATTATTTCATCAATGAAAGTGATTTATTCTATAAAGGAAAAGTCCCGAGTCGCTGCAGGCTTACAACCCGGCACTTGGGGGCTACATTATTCAGACTGAGATTACATCAAATACACAAGTCTCAAGCACACAAGCAAGTTGTCTACTTGACACTTGGGGGCTAATGGAAAGATCATTTTCTTCATCTGGAAGTACCGGTTCACCTTCTAAATGTAGCTAAACCGGAACTTGGGGGCTACCAATCGCTCCTGTCAACAATTCAAGGTACACAAGTATTCATTCATTATATTGAAGGGTCCACTGCTCAGTTGGTAAAGCACAAAAGCTCTTAACCTTGTGGACGTGGGTTCAAACCCCACGATGGAAGTTACATCATATAATGTTGTCTTCAATGATTATATCTACAAAGTCCCTGCTCATTATTGCATAATAACCCGGCACTTGCGGGCTACATAATATGGAATATTCAGTTTCATAGGGATTGGGATGAATGATCCGGATTTCTTCAAGATTATACAAGGCTATTTTCAATGAAGTATATACAAAGTCCCTGCTCATTATTACATAATGACCCGGCACTTGGGGGCTATAGGTAATATGCATATAAAGGAGGAACATATGCATATAAAGGAGGAACATATGCATATAAAGGAGGAACATCTTCAAATTTTCAGTTCTGGCAAATCAGATTAATTGTGTGACCCGGCAATTTTGGCAATCATAAACCGGCAAATTCTACATCTTCAAGCCGACTGGATATCAGTTGAATATTTTAAAGACCAATATTCTTGTCAAGTCAGAGCATTAAAGGCCGATTCAAATGGATTCTTTATTTACAATATTTCTTATGCAAGCAAGTTGAATATGAAGTTGGTCTGTTGACCCGGATTTTCAAGAAGAAGGAAGGACAAGGACTTAAAGATGATCAGGTGCCAGTTTACAAGAATTCTTAACTCGGAGCACAACCTATCAAATTTGGTCTTGTGTTTGTTTTGGGGCATAAGTTTACCATGGACACATCCAAGGTAAACTTGGGGGCTAATGTCGGGGATATACCCCGCGGTATGAACCGGCCGGAATTATAACCCGGCCGGACTGGACATTCTACTTAAGACGGTTTACACTTGGCAAAATATTGGTAACCCGGCAGGCGGATCATGGATGACAAGGCCCAAGGCCCAGAAGGCCGGTTCATATTAATAGGAGCCGGTTCAACATATATAAGGAGGGGCAGGGCTCCCCAAAGAGGACAGGGGATAAGTTAGACAAGAGACAAGTTTTAGAGTTACAAGTTAGAGGAGAAGTTTAGACAAGTTTCTAGTGTTAGACACAAGGAGCCGGTTTACCGGCGACACCACAAGGATCATAATGAGACCTAGCCTCAAACAGCACGTAGGGTTATTACCGGATGATGTTTCCCGGGGCCCGAAGCTGTCTAAATCCGTGTTTTGCATCGCGTCTCTCGATTCCGCTCAACCCCTCTCAAGCTACTACATAGATGCGCGGCCTCACGACTAAGTCCGCTAAACCGGACATCTGCAGTGTTAATTCCACGACAAACACCGTGCACCAAATTGTACACCATCAGCGGCCAAAAGGTGGATGTGGGAAAGACGACGATTGTGCAGCCGAAGGAGTAATTGTTCCACAGCCGACCAATCCCCCCTGACGTCTTCATGGTTTCCATGGCCAGTGTCAAACTGGGCCATGATAATTTTGCTCCTCTGGAAGCACAACGGGGAGATGACGAGGAGACCCCGCGGCGGCTTGGCGATTGCAAGAGTTGTGTCCTACTGTGGCCTAAGATTCTGCTTCGTTTGGAGGCGGCCGGAACTACACCTCAGCATGGTATGAACACCATCACCACACCTACCCAGTCAGCATCGCATGTCATGTCGGGTGATAGCGGACGTCATGAGGGAAAGGCTCAATTAGTTTATGATGACATCGCCGCCGTTGAAGAAGCAATTCATGATGCCATGGACGAGGATGATGACACTCTACAGTATCTCTATACCGGCGCCTGTGAAGACGGAGGATTGATGGCTCAGTGTGATGAGTTTATGCCTGAATGGCCAGAGAATGAACGTTTGATAGGCCCACCTCCAGTAGCAAAGAAGCATAGGAAGAGACCGAAGAAAGGCCGAAATGCCGGCAAAGCAGCTTCTATGAGCCAGCCGCCTCCGCAACCTTGGGTTCAAGACTGTATACCTATCAAAGATGCGTGGAAAATCCATATCCCCAGTAATCTGATCCTAATAAAGGAAGCGGTAGAGGCTGAGGGAGTCCTGGAGTTGGGGGTCCTTGGGTGTTCGGATTATTCGATATGGGCCGGACTGGTGGGCCATGAAGATAAAGCAGAAGATTATCCCCCGTGTCTAGATAGGACTCCTATATGCGTAGAAAGGCAAGTTTGTGTCCGGGTGTAATGTTTTCTTCCTCTGCAAGATTGTTCTGTCCAACCCTCGATCCCTCCAGTGTGTATATAAATCGGAGGATTTAGTTTTTAGAGACTATCAGAATATTCGTGGCTAGACATCTAGGGCTTAGCCCTTACGATCTCGAGGTAGATCAATTCTTGTAACCCCTATATTCTTCGAATACAATCAAGCAGAACGTAGGGTTTTATCTCCTTAAAGAGGGACCGAACCTGGGTAATATCATGTCCCTTTGTCCATTGTCACCATTGATCCCTAGACACACAGCTTGGGACCCCCTAAACGCGATATGCCGGTTTTGACACCGACTTTGTACGGTCAAATCGGGGTCATCAGAAGTTGGTATCAGAGCCGACTGCCTGTAGGAATCCCCCTTTCCAACTCCTTGGCCGAATTTGCGTCTAGTCATTGCGAAACTTTTGCTAACATGACTGTCTGGCTTTCGGGCCCACGTAGACATTGGGTGGTATTAGGACCTTTTATTTCTCGTCTATGCTCTGGGACTCTGATCTCTCTTCTACTTGGGTTAAATGATTTTGCTAAAATCTGACTTTAGGTTCTCGAAAATACCTTCACCCAGAGAGCCCCTCAATCCAAATGATCGCTTGCTACACCAGAAGATTCCGAAGATACTCTCCGAAGTTCTCTCGAGACTCTGTGCCCGTCGCTTTTGCAATCCCATACCAACGATATATCCCTATGGATAAATATATACACCTGTCGATCTTGTTATTACAAGATGCTCTTGTTATTACAAGATGCATCGAAATATTCTCTGACTTTCTATGAATCCCTTGTGACACTGCTTCACAGGTCTTTGCCGCATGAATACCCCTATGAATAATTCCTCACACTTATCAAGGATGTTGGGGAACGTTGCATGGAAAACAAAAAATTTTCTCTACGTTCACCAAGATCAATCTAGTAGATGCTACTACGAGAGGAGAGTATGATCTACGTACCCTTGTAGATCGCTAAGCGGAAGCGTTATGAACGCGGACGATGGAGTCGTACTCGCCGCGATTCAGATCGCCGAAGATCCTAGCACCGAAGCAACGGTGCCTCCGCGTTCTTCACACGTACGGCTCGGGGACGTCTCCTCCTTCTTGATCCAGCAAGGGGTGGAGGAGAGGTTGATGGAGAACCGGCAGCACGACGGCGTGGTGGTGATGGTGGAGAAGAACTCCAGCAGGGCTTCGCCTAAGCTCCGCGGGAGAAGAAGATATTACGGGAGAGGGAGGGCAGCACCGAGGCACGAACTTGTGTTGGCTGCCCTCCCTTTGCCTCACTATATATAGGGGGGGTGGAGAGGTGAGGGCGCCCTAGGGTTTCCCCCTAGGGGCCGGCGGCCAGGGCAAGGGGAGGGGGCGGCGGCCAGGGCAGGGGGGGCGGCCAGGCCCTAGGGTTTCCCCCCCTAGGTGCCTTGCCCCCCAAGGCCAAGGGGTGCGGCCAGCCCTAGGGGGTCCCACCCCCTTAGCCGCATGAGGAGAGGGCCCAGGGGGGGCGCACAGCCCCCTGAGGGCTGTGGTGTTCCCCCTTGTGGCCCACTAGGCCCAGAACTACTTCCGGACCCCCCGAAACACTTTCCGGTACTCCGCCGATTTCCCGATGCTCCCCGGAACACTTCCGGACTCCGAAACTTATCATCCTATATATCAATCTTCGTCTCCGGACCATTCCGGAGACCCTCGTCATGTCCGGGATCTCATCCGGGACTCCGAACAACCTTCGGTAACCATACACTTTTCTCACTAACAACCCTAGCGTCACCGAACGTTAAGTGTGTAGACCCTGCGGGTTCGGAAACCATGTAGACATGACCGAGACACTCCCAGGTCAATAACCAATAGCGGGATCTGGATACCCATATTGGTTCCTACATGTTTCTCGATGATCTCATCGGATGAACCACGATGTCAAGGATTCAGGCAATCCCGTATATAGTTCCCTTTGTCTCGTCGGTATGTTACTTGCCCGAGATTCGATCGTCGGTATCTCTATACCTAGTTCAATCTCGTTACCGGCAAGTCTCTTTACTCGTTACCGTAATACATAATCCCGTGACCAACTACTTAGTCACTTTGAGCTCATTGAGATGACGTATTACCGAGTGGGCCCGGAGATACCTCTCCGTCACACGGAGTGACAAAACCCAGTCTCGATCCATGTCAACTCAACAGACACCCTCGGAGATACCTGTAGAGTACCTTTATAGTCACCCAGTTACGTTGTGACGTTTGGCACACACAAAGCACTCCTACGGTGTCAGTGAGTTACATGATCTCATGGTCATAGGAACTTATACTTGACATGCAGAAAACTATAGCGATAACTGACACGATCAAAAGCTATGTTAACGTTTGGGTCTCGTCCATCACATCATTCTCCTAATGATGTGATCCCGTTATCAAATGACAACTCATGTCTATGACCTGGAAACCGCGGTCATCTTTGATCAACGAGCTAGTCCTGCAGAGGCTCACTAGGGACACAAAATCTGTCTATTCATCCACACGTGTATTTGAGTTTCCAATCAATACAGTTATAGCATGGATAATAAACGATTATCATGAACAAGGAAATATAATAATAACTCTTTTATTATTGCCTCTAGGGCATATTTCCAACAGTCTCCCACTTGCACTAGAGTCAATAATCTAGCATTACAAGGTAATGAATCTAACACCCATAGAGTCTTGGTGTTGATCGTGCTTAGCCCGTGGAAGAGGCTTAGTCAACGGATCTGCAACATTCAAATCCGTGTGTACTTTGCAAATGTTTATGTCCTCCTCCTTGACCGAATCGCGGATGGAATTGAAGCGTCGCTTTATGTGTCTGGTCCTCTTGTGAAACCTTGGTTCCTTGGCTAGAGCAATGGCACCAGTGTTGTCACAGAACAGAGTCATTGGGTTCAGTGCACTAGGCACAACTCCAAGATCTGTCATGAACTCCTTCATCCAGACACCTTCCTTTGCCGCCTCCGAGGCAGCTATATACTCCGCTTCACATGTAGAATCAGCTACCACGCTCTGCTTGGAACTGCACCAGCTTACCGCTCTCCCGTTGAGAATATATACGTATCCGGTTTGTGACTTAGAGTCATCCGGATCTGTGTCAAAGCTTGCATCGACGTAACCCTTTACGACGAGCTCTTGATCACCTCCATAAACGAGAAACATATCCTTAGTCCTTTTCAGGTACTTTAGGATATTCTTGACCGCTGTCCAGTGATCCATACCAGGATTACTATGAAACCTTCCGGCCATACTTATGGCAAGGCTGACATCTGGTCTTGTGCACAGCATTGCATACATGATAGAGCCTATGGCTGAAGCATAGGGGACGACACTCATCTTTTCTCTATCATCCGCAGTCACTGGGCATTGAGTCTTACTCAACTTCGTACCTTGCAATACCGGCAAGAACCCCTTCTTGGATTGATCCATTTTGAACTTCTTCAAAACTTTATCAAGGTATGTGCTTTGTGAAAGTCCTATCAAGCGTCTTGATCTATCTCTATAGATCTTGATGCCCAATATGAAAGCAGCTTCACCGAGATCTTTCATCGAAAAACTCTTGTTCAAATACCCCTTCACGCTATCCAAAAATTCTATATTGTTTCCAATCAGCAATATGTCATCCACATATAATATTAGAAACGCTATAGAGCTCCCACTCACTTTCTTGTAAATACAAGCTTCATTGTAAACTTGTATAAACCCAAACGCTTTGATCACATCATCAAAGCGAAGATTCCAACTCCGAGATGCTTGCACCAGCCCATAAATGGAACGCTGGAGCTTGCATACTTTGTCAGCATTCTCTGGATCGACAAAACCCTCTGGTTGCATCATATACAACTCTTCCTTAAGAAAACCGTTAAGGAACGCTGTTTTGACATCCATCTGCCAAATTTCATAATCGAAATATGCAGCTATTGCTAACATGATTCGGACGGATTTAAGCATCGCTACGGGTGAGAAAGTCTCATCGTAGTCAATCCCTTGAACTTGTGAAAAACCCTTTGCCACAAGTCGAGCTTTATACACGGTGACATTACCGTCAGCGTCCGTCTTCCTCTTAAAAATCCATTTATTCTGAATGGCCTTCCGCCCTTCAGGTAATACTTCCAAAGTCCATACTTTGTTTTCATACATGGATCCCATCTCGGATTTCATGGCCTCTAACCATTTGTCGGAATCCGGGCCCACCATCGCTTCTCCATAGCTCGTAGGTTCACCGTTGTCTAACAACATGACCTCTAAGACAGGGTTACCATACCACTCAGGTGCAGTGCGTACCCTTGTCGACCTACGAGGTTCGGTAGTAACTTGATCAGAAGTTTCTTGATCATCATCATTGGCTTCCTCTTCAACCTCTGCAGGCTCCAAAAACATCTTTCTGTGCTGCGCTACTTTCTGGTTGAAGCAGAGGTTCAATAACCTCATCAAGTTCTACCTTCCTCCCACTCAATTCTTTCGAGAGAAACTCTTTCTCGAGAAAGGACCCGTTCTTAGCGACAAACACTTTGCCCTCGGATCTGAGATAGAAGGTGTACCCAACTGTTTCTTTTGGGTATCCTATGAAGACACATTTGTCCGCTTTGGGTTCGAGCTTTTCTGGCTGAAGCCTTTTGACATAAGCATCGCAACCCCAAACCTTGAGAAAAGACAACTTAGGTTTCTTACCAAACCACAGTTCATACGGTGTTGTCTCAACGGACTTAGATGGAGCCCTATTTAAAGTGAATGCAGCTGTCTCTAACGCATATCCCCAAAACGATAGTGGCAAGTCGGCAAGAGACATCATAGAACGTACCATATCTAATAGGGTTCGATTACGACGTTCGGACACACCATTACGCTGTGGTGTTCCAGGTGGTGTCAACTGTGAAACAATTCCACATTTTCTTAAGTGATCACCAAACTCATAACTCAGATATTCTCCCCCTCGATCAGATCGTAGGAACTTGATCTTCTTGTTACGATGATTTTCAACTTCACTCTGAAATTGTTTGAACTTTTCAAAAGTTTCAGACTTATATTAAGTAAATATACCCATATCTACTTAAGTCGTCAGTGAAGGTGAGAAAATAACGATATCCACCGCGCGCCGTTACACTCATCGGACCACACACATCAGTATGTATGATTTCCAATAAGTCACTTGCCCGTTCCATTGTCCCTGAAAACGGGGTCCTTGTCATCTTGCCCATGAGGCACGGCTCGCACGTGTCAAGTGATTCAAAATCAAGAGACTCCAAAAGTCCATCAGCATGGAGCTTCCTCATGCGTTTCACGCCGATATGACCGAGACGGCAGTGCCACAAGAAAGTGGTATTATCATTATCTACTCTACATCTTTTGGCATCAATGTTATGAACATGTGTATCATCACTATCGAGATTCAATAAGAATAAACCCCTAACTTCGGGTGCATGACCATAAAAGATATTACTCATATAAATAGAACAACCATTATTCTCTGACTTAAATGAGTAACCGTCTCGCAATAAACAAGATCCAGATATAATGTTCATGCTTAACGCAGGCACTAAATAACAATTATTCAGGTTCATAACTAATCCCGATGGCAATCGAAGAGCGAGCGTGCCGACGGCGATCACATCAACCTTGGAACCATTTCCCACGCGCATCGTCACTTCGTCCTTCGCCAGCCTCCGTTTATTCCGCAGTTCCTGTTTAGAGTTGCAAATGTGAGCAACCGAACCGGTATCAAATACCCAGGCACTACAACGAGAGTTGGTAAGGTACACATCAATAACATGTATATCACATATACCTTTGTTGTTGTTGGCCCCCTTCTTGTCCGCCAGATACTTGGGGCAGTTCCGCTTCCAGTGGCCGTTCCCCTTGCAATAGAAACACTCAGTCTCTGGCTTGGGCCCAGCCTTGGGTTTCTTCACTGGATTAGCAACTGCTTTGCCACCCTTCTTAGAGTTACCCTTCTTTCCCTTGCCATTCTTCTTGAAACTGGTGGTTTTATTGACCATCAACACTTGATACTCCTTCTGGATGTCTGCCTCAGCGACTTTCAGCATCGAAAACAGCTCGGCGATGGTCTTGTTCATCCCTTGCATGTTATACTGCTGCACGAAGCTCTTGTAGCTTGGAGGGAGTGACTGGAGAATTCTGTCAATGATAGCCTCATCCGGGAACACAAGTCCCAGATCAGCTATGCGGGTATAGTACCCAGACATCTTCAGTAAGTGCTCACTGACAGACGAATTCTCCTCCATCTTGCAAGCGAAGAATTTATCGGTGGTCTCATACCTCTCGATCTTAGCATTCTTCTCAAAGATGATCTTCAACTCCTGGTACATCTCATATGCACCATGACGTTCAAAACGCCTTTGAAGTCCTCCTTCCAAGCCGTACAACATGGCACACTGCACTATCGAATAGTCATCCGAACGTGTCTGCCAGACGTTCAAAACGTCTGCAGGGGCTGTAGGAGCGGGGGGGTCACCTAGCGGTGCATTCAGGACATAAACCTTTTGGGCAGCTGTGAGGATGATCCTCAGATTGCGGAGCCAGTCCACAAAGTTGCTCCCGTCATCTTTCAGTTTAGCTTTCTCTAGGAACGCATTAAAATTCAGGGGAGCTACTGCGCGAGCCATCTACAACCAAAAATTTGCAAAGACATTTTAGACTATTGTTCATGATAAGTGAGTTATTACCTAATCAAATTAATTATAACTCCCACTCAAATTGACATCCCTCTGGTCATTCGAGCGTGACATGATCCAAATTCACCAACCCAAGTCCGATCATCACGTGAGATGAGGTGGTGTCAATGGTGAACATCAACATGTTGATCATATCTACTATATGACTCATGCTCGACCTTTCGGTCCTCCGTGTTCCGAGGCCATGTCTGTACATGCTAGGCTCGTCAAGTCTAACCCGAGTGTTCTGCATGTGCAAAACTGGCTTGCACCCGTTGTATACGAACGTAGAGTCTATCACACCCGATCATCACGTGGTGCTTCGAAACGACGAACCTTCGCAACGGCGCACACTCGGGGGGAACACAATTTTATCTTGAAATTTTAGTGAAGGATCATCTTATAATGCTACCGTCGTCCTAAGCAAAATAAGATGCATAAAAGGATTAACATCACATGCAAATCATAAGTGACATGATATGGCCATCAACTCGTGCTTTTGATCTCCATCTCCAAAGCACCGGCATGATCTCCATCGTCACCGGCGCCACACCATGATCTCCATCATCATGATCTCCATCATCGTGTCGCCATCGGGGTTGTCGGCGCCCACCATGCTCTTACTACTATTGCTACCGTTTAGCGATAAAGTAAAGCATTACAAAGCGCTTGAAGATTGACACGCAGGTCATACAAAAATTAAAGACAACCCTATGGCTCCTGCCGGTTGCCGTATGCATCGACATGCAAGTCGATATTAACTATTACAACATGATCATCTCATACATCAAATATAATTCATCATGTCATTGGCCATATCACATCACATGCATACCCTGCAAAAACAAGTTAGACGTCCTCTAATTTGTTGTTGCATGTTTTACGTGGCTGCTATGGGTATCTAGCAAGAACGCTTCTTACCTACGCAAAACCACAACGGTGATATTCAAGTTGCTATTTAACCTTCTACAAGGACCGCCTTGTTCTATTCCGATTCAACTAAGATAGGAGAGACAGACACCCGCCAGCCATCTTATGCAACAAAAGTCACATGTCTGTCGATGGAACCGGTCTCATGTACGTGGACATGTAAAGTTGGTCCGGGCCGCTTCATCCTATAATACCGTTGAATCAAGAAAGACTAAGGAGGGCAGCAATTTAAACATCAACGCCACAAACCCTTTTGTGTTCTACTCGAGAAAGCATCTACGCAAGATCCTAGCTCATGATGCCACTGTTGGGGAACGTTGCATGGAAAACAAAAATTTTTCTCTACGTTCACCAAGATCAATCTAGTAGATGCTACTACGAGAGGAGAGTATGATCTACGTACCCTTGTAGATCGCTAAGCGGAAGCGTTATGAACGCGGACGATGGAGTCGTACTCGCCGCGATTCAGATCGCCGAAGATCCTAGCACCGAAGCAGCGGTGCCTCCGCGTTCTTCACACGTACGGCTCGGGGACGTCTCCTCCTTCTTGATCCAGCAAGGGGTGGAGGAGAGGTTGATGGAGAACCGGCAGCACGACGGCGTGGTGGTGATGGTGGAGAAGAACTCCAGCAGGGCTTCGCCTAAGCTCCGCGGGAGAAGAAGATATTACGGGAGAGGGAGGGCAGCACCGAGGCACGAACTTGTGTTGGCTGCCCTCCCTTTGCCTCACTATATATAGGTGGGGTGGAGAGGTGAGGGCGCGCTAGGGTTTCCCCCTAGGGGCCGGCGGCCAGGGCAAGGGGAGGGGGCGGCGGCCAGGGCAGGGGGGGCGGCCAGGCCCTAGGGTTTCCCCCCCTAGGTGCCTTGCCCCCCAAGGCCAAGGGGTGCGGCCAGCCCTAGGGGGTCCCACCCCCTTAGCCGCATGAGGAGAGGGCCCAGGGGGGGCGCACAGCCCCCTGAGGGCTGTGGTGTTCCCCCTTGTGGCCCACTAGGCCCAGAACTACTTCCGGACCCCCCGAAACACTTTCCGGTACTCCGCCGATTTCCCGATGCTCCCCGGAACACTTCCAGACTCCGAAACTTATCATCCTATATATCAATCTTCGTCTCCGGACCATTCCGGAGACCCTCGTCATGTCCGGGATCTCATCCGGGACTCCCACAACCTTCGGTAACCATACACTTTTCTCACTAACAACCCTAGCGTCACCGAACGTTAAGTGTGTAGACCCTGCGGGTTCGGAAACCATGTAGACATGACCGAGACACTCCCAGGTCAATAACCAATAGCGGGATCTGGATACCCATATTGGTTCCTACATGTTTCTCGATGATCTCATCGGATGAACCACGATGTCCAGGATTCAGGCAATCCCGTATATAGTTCCCTTTGTCTCGTCGGTATGTTACTTGCCCGAGATTCGATCGTCGGTATCTCTATACCTAGTTCAATCTCGTTACCGGCAAGTCTCTTTACTCGTTACCGTAATACATAATCCCGTGACCAACTACTTAGTCACTTTGAGTTCATTGAGATGACGTATTACCGAGTGGGCCCGGAGATACCTCTCCGTCACACGGAGTGACAAATCCCAGTCTCGATCCATGTCAACTCAACAGACACCCTCGGAGATACCTGTAGAGTACCTTTATAGTCACCCAGTTACGTTGTGACGTTTGGCACACACAAAGCACTCCTACGGTGTCAGTGAGTTACATGATCTCATGGTCATAGGAACTTATACTTGACATGCAGAAAACTATAGCGATAACTGACACGATCAAAAGCTATGTTAACGTTTGGGTCTCGTCCATCACATCATTCTCCTAATGATGTGATCCCGTTATCAAATGACAACTCATGTCTATGACCTGGAAACCGCGGTCATCTTTGATCAACGAGCTAGTCCTGCAGAGGCTCACTAGGGACACAAAATCTGTCTATTCATCCACACGTGTATTTGAGTTTCCAATCAATACAGTTATAGCATGGATAATAAACGATTATCATGAACAAGGAAATATAATAATAACTCTTTTATTATTGCCTCTAGGGCATATTTCCAACAAAGGATTCGTTCATCCTAAGTTGTTCATGTGTTCCACAAAATTCTTCGGAATACTATTCAGTTTTATGAAAATCCTCAGCAGCCTAATGCTTCGGAATTCCTTGCCTTTCGGCACAATGGTTAATTCGATATTTCTAGCAATCTTTGTTGACATCCTTTGTCACTATCATTTTGAGTCCCTTGATTCATTATTTTGCGAATGCTCGCAATCCTCAATAAGATCCTAGAATTCACCCTTCCAGCTCAGACATCATTTTAAACTTGAGATGGATCTCGACCACTCAAATTGCCATCGATTATTCCCCTCTGCATACTCGACTTACCCATCCTTAATCAGAGCCCTTGCTCCTGATACATTGATTAGGAATTTTTAATTCTTTTTCCTTTGAGCTTTGTATTAGTTAGTTGTTTCTATAATCCAAAGCCTTTTATTTGTTTCGTCCTTTGATCGAGTGTCGATGCTCACATCAGCCCAGTTGTTATCCGATAGTGTCCTTCATATTTAATCACCTTGTGAGTTCTTCCCCTGATACATAATGTCATCATGTCTTATGCCCATGGAGAATTGTATCCTATGATCTGACAACCAAGCTCTACTTTCGAGCTGGTGATAATTACTCTTGAAGCTTGTGGTATAGGTTTCTAAGATGCCCCGATGGGTTGAACTTATGGCTTCCTTAATCTATATGAACCCAAAAGTTTTCCAAGATTCATACTCCTCTTGTAATTCACCAGGCAGGTCTTCGCACTCAAATCATTTTTAATAGAGCAATGTTTTGCTTAACCCGTCTGTCAAATTGCCTACAGAGGAGGACCCTGCTATTCCTGACCCGGAGGCACAGTTGGTGGCGGCTCTTCATGTTATACCTGACTGGACGGTCCCAAATTTGGCTTACATGACCCGGGGTGAGTTACCTGAGGATGAATCATGGCCAGATAGATAACCTGGCGGTCTAAGTCGATGATGATTGTCAACAGAGAGTTGCACCATCGCAGTGTTCCCCCTGTCATTTCAACATTGCTTCTCGCCTGAGGAAGGCTATGAGATCCTGCAGGAGATCCATGAGGGAGATTGTGGTCACCATGCCAGCTCCAAATCTCTTGTGGCAAAAGCTTTTCGTCACAGGCTCTATTGGTTGATGGCTCATGCTGATGCTGAAGACTTGGTCCGCAGATGTGACGATTGTCAGAAATATTCATGGCGCGCTCATGTTCCGGTTCAAGAGTTGAGGATGATAACAATAACCTGGCCGTTTGCGACATGGGGGCTTGATATGGCCGGGCCTTTCAAGAGGTCCAAGGATATGAAAACCCATCTTTTGTTGGATGTGGACAAGTTTACTAAGTGGATTGAGGCAGAGCCAGTCAGCAAGTGTGATGCGGAAACATCGGTTCAGTTCATCAAGAAGGTGATTTTCCGTTTTGGTTTTCCCCGTAGTATCATAACAACCAATGGCACTAATCTGTCTAAAGGTGCTATGAGGGAGTTTTGTCAGCGTGAGCATATCCGACTTGATGTTTCTTTCGTGGCTCACTCGCAATCCAATGGTCAAGCAGAGCGAGCTAATCAAGAGATTATGTGAGGGATCAAGCCACGGCTTATGGTTCCTTTAAAGAGAACACCGGCTTCTTGGGTGGAAGAGTTACCTTCTGTGTTATTGAGCATCAATACAACACCCAACAGATCTACAAGATATACACCCTTCTTCATGGCCTATGGAGCTAAGGCGGTTCTTCCAAGCGATAACCGTCATGACTCGCTTCGGGTGGCGGCTTACATCGAAGCTGATATTGAGAAGGCACGTCGGGATGCATTGGACCTCTTGTATGAAGAGCGTGATCTCGCGGCGGCTCGTTCAGCAATCTATCAACAGGATTTGAGACGATATCACAGCCGGCGGGTCAAGACCAGAACCTTTCAAGAAGGCGACTTAGTTCTCCGGCTCATCCACGATAAGACTGATATGCATAAACTTTCACTGCCTTAGGAGGGACCTTTTGTCGTCAGCAAGAATCTGCACAAAGGGTCATACTATCTGATTGACGTTCGAAAGCACAAGGATTCACACACATCAGAGGAGGAGACTAATCGGCCGTGGAATATTGCTCACCTCCGGCCTTACTATACCTAAGCCTCCGGCTCCCATGATGTAGTTCGATGATGTAAATATTAGAACAATATAATAAAGTCGGCATCCCTGATAATTCGGGGCCTCTGCCGTTTTCTTCAAAGGTGAGTCCTTGTCATCATCATACATGTTTACTCACGAGGCTTAATACCCAAATTACAGGGACCACAAAGAGTTGGATGCATTTCACAGCTCAAGCATAAGCCCTTGATGACAATAATTTGTAAGTATGTCACTTGGGGGCTTCCTGTTCAAACATAGGTGTATTCGACCGAAGAGAACACAACATTACAACCCATTTGACCAGGTTATGTTCAAACATAGGCGTATTCGACCAAAGAGGACATAACCTGTGGGTCATCCTACCTGTACCCAGCTGGTCCAACTCCATCAGGTCATCTTGATTGACCCGGCGAACTCTCGGCAATCAGTCTTATATCGCGTATTCGACCAAGACCTGAGCTTGCTGAGGTTCAACCGCCAGCTGTCATGCGAGAGCACGGCTTACAGATAGTCAGGATAGATCCAGGCTCAAAATGCCGCCTTCCTTGAAACTTGGATAACTTGCCATATGATGCAAGATGCAACTCTGACCCCGCGTACTCTAGGCAAGTCTGTCTTTAAAACAAAGACTTGTACTTGTCTAGGTTCAAATGTCGATTGGGTACTATGAGAGCCGGCTCATAGCATGCACGTACCTTCCAAGGGCCACCAAGGCTAGTTTGATTGAATAAGAACCTTTGGCTTGGCGGCCTGCAAAAGCCTCCGATGTTTTTTGATCTCTTTTCTCCGGTTTCTTTTACTTTTAGTGAAGTTTTTCTGATTTTATTTGCGTCCTTTGCAAAGTTCGGCCAAGCTGCCTCATTATTATGGATCATATTTGAAGCCTCTCTGGGTCTCTGCAACCCAGCTTAATGAACGGTTCTAATTCGCCAGAACATGAAAATCTTATTTCTGGAGCAATACCTTTACATGGTTATAACTGCATGAAGACTGACCAAGCCGGCAGTCCAAATCGTATCTTTAGGTATGACTATTTTCTATAATAATTAAACCGGCCCTGGTTATGGACATATGTCCCCAGTAGCACCGGTTGGGCATAATGACCCGCCCGGCGGTAAGCCGCCATGGCATATGTTCTCTGTTTATGTGCAGGACAAGGGTTATACTGATCTACACAAGACAATACTCACAAACATAGAAAGTCATACTTCGATGCCTGGCGGGTTAATAGTACCATACAGACACAGAACCATGCACGATGGCACGCCAGATTCAAGTTCAACTACCCTATTACAAGATTCAATAAGCCAATCAACATAAGTGTTTTTCATAAATAGGATCAAGCATGTGAACCGCCTGGCGGCTCATTCTCCTTAGCCTTGCTGCTTTGAAGACTCTGGGTTATCCTTCTCCAATTCTTTGTCCTCCTGTGTCTGAAAGTTCCGTGCCAACCAATCCAAGCCAGCCAAAGCCTCAAACTCAGCCTCTTCATCAATAAGTTCAGATGGGTCAATTTCACGGGCAAAAGTATGTTACTGATTGGAGGGATCAGCTCCGTCACTTTGTAAGACGGAGTGGGCATCTTCTGATTCTCAATGCTATAAGCCGCCTGATATTTAGACAAGTCCGTTTCATTAACGATTAATTTGGCTAGAGGGCGGATGTTCTTGATGCAGGCAGCAAAGTCCTTATGGTCCAAAGTTGTGCTGTCTTCTTTTAAGCTTGGATAGCCAGTGGACAAGTCAGACGGGTCTAGCTCTGGAAGCCACGCCTTAGCCCGGCTCAAGGCTATTACCGCACCCGCTCTCGCAGACGACCACTTTATTTCATCTATTCTGGCAGTAGAACGGAGAGTCTTCTTAAAATATCCACAAACAACTTTGGCGCCTGGTTGGACGGAGAGACAACAGCCAAGGCGCGCTGCGCTCCAGTGTATAGCTGCTCCACAAGGGTATATGTAGCTTTGAGCTTTGCAAGCGGCTCTCTGCCAAGATTCACTAGTGCAGAACCGGGCAATAGCACCGGTTCGTAAGGCCCTTTAGTGCCGGTTCCATAACAGGCACTAAAGAGTGGGCACTAAAGCCCCCCCTTTAGTACCGGTTCAGCACGAACCGGTGCTAAAGGGCAACCACGTGGCACAAGCCAGCTCCGGGGGCCGGGAGCCCTTTAGTACAGGTTGGTGGTATTTTACGATACTACACATTGCTGGTATTTTAATTTAATTTTGTGTTTTCCATTTAATTCTTTTTCGTTTGCTGGTATTTTACGATACTAGACATTGTACACGTTATGCATATATATATATATATATATATATATAATTACCACTGTTTAATCATCATAGTCATTACCGCTATCTAATCACCACCAACACTAGCTTAAAGAAAAATCATTCACTTGTACCAGAAGCAAGGATATCATCGAGTTCAACATGGTCATGATATTACAAGCGTTCATAACACCACAAAAGCAAATCATCCTTTGAGATTAAGTTCAGGGCGAAGAACACGGACATGAGAGGACAAGTACTAAGAGCATGAACTAGCTAAATCGCTCCTGCTGCTCTCTCTCAGGTAAAATAGCATAGAACATGTATAGCTCTCCTGATTCATCATACTAGAGCATGCAGATGAACCTATCTCCTAATCGTGGCCTGCGCTTCTCCTTGCTGCCCCCTAGTACTTCTCTGCGATCGTTAACAATTTTGCTCCAATCTTTCACTATTAAGCATTCATCGCCTTTAGAAATCCTGAATGCACTGATGTGCAATGTAGGATATTGTCGGTGTACTAAAGTAGGGGTACCTTAGTATCCCGAACTTGGGCACGGGCAGTTGCAGCGTCCCGTGGCAAGGCTAGCCAGGTGACCGCCAAGACCCCTCATGGTTCCTTTGGAGCCATTCAAGAACAAAGTATACAAGTCAAAGAGACAAGACCCCGGCAAGAGGAGCTTGCCGGGAAGGCCACTCAAGGCACAAAAACCACTCAAGACACAAGACCCCGGCGAGAGGAGCTTGCCGGGAAGGCCATCCAAGGCATATCAAGAAGCTTGCCGCGACGCGCCACGCGTCCCGGCAAGGACCGGTGAGGGACAAGCTCCCAGAAGCGACAAGATAGCCACCGCGGCAAGGCGCTTGTCGCGACAAGCTTCCACTCAGTGCCCGCGCTCCAGCACATCCACCCACGTGTTGCCCTGGGGCCCTTCCAGGCACACGTGGCGGAAGGCTGTGCAGCCAGGGGAACACGGTGGCAAGCGGCGATGACAAGGCTACCGTCGTGGCGGACGGTGGCGCCCTGACGGTCACTTTTTGCACTGTTTGGGGCGACGGCGACGGGCATTCAATGCCCTTGTCCCCTGCCGTCAGAGTTAGGTATAGAGCACTATACAAATACTGTTCCAACTACCACTCTTTTTACATTTTTACCCCCATCTGTGTTGCCACCTGTCGGTGACCCCTTTGACCTATAAAAGGAGGCCCATGCGCAACGTAGAGAGGGTTCCGAACATCGATAACTCTCCACGCTCGGTCCTGTTAGCGGTTAGAGTGTACTGTTGCTCTCCTCGCTCCCGAGCCAAGAACTCAATAACAAACCAAAGCAGGAGTAGGGTTTTACGCATCCGTGCGGCCCGAACCTGGGTAAACTGCTCGTGTTTTCGCCTCGATCCGCTCTTTGTGCATCCTCCGCCCCTTGCCGTACCGAGATGGGGCTCCGGTCCCATAGGTGTTCGTGGGCGATCAGTTTCCCCGACATCTTTGGCGCGCCAGGGAGGGGACGCATCGAGGTTGTGTGAACCCGATCCGGCGTCCACACGGGCTAGATCTTCACAAACTTCACCAACTTCATCAACTTCATTGACTCCATCAGCATGCCGCCGAAGAAGAAGGCTTCGGAGGCAGCAGGTCCGTCCGCGTCGATCCCGCCACCGCCGGAGCCAACGGCCGGTGGAGTAGACGCCGGCGGAAGAACGGACGTCGGCGAGGAAACTCATGGCGCCGCCGAGTCCAAGGACAAGACGGACGACCGGGCGCACTCCAAGGCCTCGGCGTCCGTACATGCACCGCGCCCATCTCAGGAGGCGCGGGACCGGCAGTGACGTGGTACTCAAGGAACCATACGCTTGCTGGGCCAAGGTCAAACTGGCGGATCCCGGGACGCTCAAGGCCAGCATGCACACCAACATGCCGGCACGAGCAAAGCACGGTCACCGGGACGGGATGCTGCTCCTTCTAACGTAGTTAGGAGTGCGAGCATATCCCGCTCCTCGCACCGTTCACCACCGCTACCCGCCACTCCATTAAAAGCTCTAGCCTGAGCTCAACTGCTTCTAGACTTCCCTCCAGCGGCAGACAAGGCCGACGACTGGAGGGCTACCATCCAGAGCCTCATCGCCTTCGCCAACGGCGACACTCCGCGGCAGCCGAGCACGTCACGGCCGCGGCAAGTTAGCCAGGCGCGGGCCGATGGCGACAAGACTGCCGGGGGTGCAACCACCGTGCACTCCCCACCCCGAAGGCCAAAATCGCCGACTCGCCGGATCAATATCGACGATGACTCCACCGCGTCGTCGGATCCACGAGCTCGCCGCGATCAGCGCCAAGTCCTTGACGACCGACAGCAAGAGGACGCTCGAACCCGCATCGAGCGTCGAAGAGAAGCGCGACGTCAATTAGACCAGCGTACTGGGCCCGCTGTTGACATGCACGCGCCCGGGGGACCAGGCGACTTGCCGTACGCGGTAGGTTGCCCTGCGTTCATCCGTGAGCTGCGGCAGGTCCGGTGGCCCAGCATGAAGAACTTTAAGCCCGACGTACCGGAGAAGTACGACGGCAAGACACATCCGTCGGAGTTCCTCAACATCTACACCATCGCGGTGCAGGCTGCTGGGGGACGAGACGAGAAGATACTCGCCAACTACTTCCCGCTGGTGCTCAAGCCAAACGTCAGATCTTGGCTCATGCACTTGCCGGAGAACTCCATTTCTTCTGGGGCTGACCTGTGCCATCAGTTTGTCGGCGCCTTCACAGGTGGCCACAAACCCCATGTCCAGGAGAGTGACCTTCACATACTCGCCCAGAAGGAAGGAGAACCCCTGCATAAGTATATCCAGAGGTTCAGCCGTGCACAGCACACCAGCCCAGACGTCCACCCTGCCGCGTCCTAGGCTTCTCGCCCCTCGTTGGTTACCCCAAGTGGAAGGTGTGAGATGTAGTGTTGCGGAAGTTTTTCCCTTGGCAAAGATACCAAGGATCGAATCCCCAGAGACTCCTAGGTTCAACAAGAAGGTGTCAACTGCTAACGGCGCCAGATATTAGCAATCAACGTGGACCTGCACACAGATACAAATAACTTTGCTCCCAACGAGTACAGAGAGGTTGTCAATCCCTCCGGCCTTGTAGTTCACAAAGGATTAAACGCAAATGATAGTAGTGATAGATAATGTTTGCAATAGTAAATAATAGCGAAAAGTAAATAGCGGATGTGATCAATGATGGTAATATGGACCGGAGTCTCATGATGTTCACTAGTGATGTCTCTCTCCCAAAAGACGATAAAACGTCTATGTGAGGTAAACGAATTACAGCTGGGCAATTGACAGGACCACGAACGCAAACCAATGCTGACTACATTGCAAGAAAGGTTGAGGTTCAAAGCATGGGCGGTACGCCAAAGTAAGTAGACCGAAATCCATCAATATCTACTACTAATCATCCACCTTGAGATATCTATCCAGAACATCTCGCTGGTATTAAGTTGCGAGCCCCACCCATAGTGTAAACTCAAAGCAACAGACAACTGCATTAAAAGAACTTTGCGTAAAGTAAACAATCCTTGCACCCGCGGGCAAAAGCACCGTTGTTTTCCCCCTTGTGGCAACAGCACATCCCCTAGACTCATGTTTCTGTCACTCAAACTAGTCATCGAGGGGCATGAACCCACAATCAAGCATAACGTTCCCTCTTGGAGTCACTACCTACTACTTGGCCAAAGCAATAAATAACAACGGAGAACATGCAAGAATTACTTATGAACATAAATATAAAAGAGGTAGATCAAATATATTACTCAAGAACAATCTGAACATAATCTCATAATCCATCGGATCCCAGCAAACTCATCATAGCAACAGCATAAGGATTACATATGTGCCTCGATCATGTAGGGCAGCTCACGAGGACTAATTAGTGAAGCACAAGAACGGGAGGAGAACATCACATAGCTACTGTTCATGGACTCATGGTCCAAGGGAGACTACTCACAACTCATCCGGGAGGCGTCCATGGTGGTGGAGAAGCTCCCTGTGGTGATCCTCCCCTCCGGCAGGGTGCCGAGAAGGGTTCTCCTGTTGCTCCCGATCTTGGAAGCGGTGGCGGCGGCGGAACAGAGATGGGATCGCGAAAAGAGTTCCTGTCTCGAGGGTTTTGGGAGACGCTTTAAATATATGCCAAAGGGGGGCATCGGGGGAGCCTCGGGGGGCCCAGGCGCCCCCCCGCAGCGGCCCAGGGGGGGCGCGCCGCCAGGGCGCCTGGAGCCCTGGTGGCCCCCCCGGCTGTCCTTCGGACGCACGGTAGTTTCTGGAACGCTGATTTTTTATATAATTTTTCTGGATTTTTCCTGGCAGTTCTCGTAATGTGAAAACCTGAAATACAAAAACAGCCGAAAACAGAAACTGGCACTGGGGTGCACTGAGTTAATAGGTTAGTCCAAATATGATCAAAACTGTATGGAAGTGTATAAATATCATAGCAGTATCACCCAAAAGAGGCATGGAGCAAGCAGAAATTATAGATACGTTTTGGACGTATCAACATCCCCAAGCTTAATTCCTGCTCGTCCTCGAGTAGGTAAATGATAACAGGAATAATTTCTGTGGTGACATGCTATTAACCATATAGGACTTTTTCATAGTCATATGACAAAAGCTTACTGAGATAATGAATCTGTAGTAATTAAGTTGCCTCATGAGAAAATCACAAAGAACTGAAAGTTTTACAATATGATACTGAAACATCAAATAGATTTGCAATGAACATGATGTGCAAATATGATAAAGTGATATCTAGCTTGCCCCCTTTAGTGAAGCAAAACATAAATGTAGGGGCACCTTCAAGGTTTAAGTGATGACTAGATACAATGATTTCAGAATAAACGATATCACAATCATGCAAAAGACAATGCTACTTTGGGACAATGCACATTACACTCAGAATGACAATCATGCTCTCAGTAGTTGGTGCTTTGAAGAAGGTGGAGACTCAACATAAAAGTAAAAGAATGGTCATGTGCTAGAGCTTTTTATTTTGAAAATATAGAAGCAATTTTGTCAACGGTAGTAGTACTTCATATGTGTCATGCATAAGACATCCTATAAGTTGCAGGCCTCATGCATCGAATACAAATAGTGCTCGCACCTTGTCCTAATTAGCTCGGATTTCCATGGGTTATCATTGCATCACATATGTTTCAACCAAGTGTCACAAAGGGGTACCTCTATGTCACCTGTACAAAGGTCCAAGGAGATAGATCGCATTTGATTTCTCGTTTTTGATAGATCTCAACTTGAGGACATCCATACCGGGACAACATAGAAAATAGATAATGGACTCCTCTTTAATGCTTAAGCATATTCTCATAAGAGATTGAGGATTAATGTCCAAGCTAAAACTTCCACCATGATACATGGCTTTGGTCGGCGGCCCAATGTTTTTCTCTAACAATATGCATACTCATTCAACCCAATGGCAAATCACCCTTACTTCAGACAAGACGAACATGCATAGCAACTCACATGATATTCAACAAAAGTGTAACAGTTGATGGCGTCCCCAGAAACATGGTTACCGCTCAGCAAGCAACTTATAAGAAATAAGATACATAGGCAACATATTCTTTACCACAATAGTTTTTAAGCTACTTTCCCATGAGCTATGTATTGCAAAAACTGAAGGTTTTAAAGGTAGCACATGTAAATTTACTTGGAGTGGCGGTGAAGTACCACATATAGGTAGGTATGGTGGACTCATATGGCATAACTGGTTCAAAAGGATGTGGATGCACAAGCAGTTAGTCCGCTTAGTACAGGTGGAGGTTAGCAAAAGACTGGGAGCGACCAACTAAGAGAGCAATGACGGTCATAATCATGCAGAGCGACAAAGCAACATTGAATTAGGCATGGAAGTTATATCGCTACTCAGAAACAAAAGATCATCAAGGCTTGTCAGACTTTCTTTACAGTCTTAAATATGCGTGAGCATACGCCAAGTCAATCAAAATAAATTCTTGAGGGAAGATATTACTAAACCATACCACATCATTGGCAAACAAATAATGTTGGTATTCCAATAACACATTGGGAATCCCCCAGCTATTTGGGATTAACCATAAGAAAACCTGAACTACTAAGCGCCATCATGCATGTAGCATCTTTATCATAGACATATTAACCAATGCAACGGAAGCAAACTCTCTTAATGAGGTGAGCATGGTAACTAAAGAGAGTTCAAGCAACCAACTAAACACAAGCTCTTTGAAAAGATAAGAATGAATACTAAGAGCTGAACATAATAGTAGCTATTAAAAGACAAAGAACACACACAGCAAAGATAGTCATGAAAATTCTATGTTATGTTCTAGGTAGAAGTGGAGCGTGTTTCTCTCCCACATAAACAAGGCTGAGTTCCGACTCGTTATGAAAAACTAAAAAGGAAACTAAAAGCAAGACGCTCCAAGCATAGCACATAACACATGAAGTGATTAAAATATAATGGAACGAAAGACGAACTGATAATGTTGATGGAGAAGGGGATGCACGGGGGCATCCCCAAGCTTAGACGCTTGAGTCTCCTTGAATATTTCTTGGGGGTGCATGGGGGCATCCCCAAGCTTGAGCGTTTGACACTCCTGGATCTTTTTATCATCTTCCCTCGCACACTTGAAAACTCCCTTCATACATAACTCATCATAATCTGATTAGCGAGGTTAGTACCCATAATAAAATAATTGTACCTTGCTGGAAATAAAGATATTCTTGAAGGTCTACTGTTTCTCAAGATTGCCAAAAGGTTTTTCCAAAGAAAAAGCAAGCTCTTGGTTTGCAAAATGAAGGAAAGGCAAAACAGGACAGAATCTGTGAAAAACAGAACAGCAGGTAGTAAATGATTTGTTCGGGGTACTTCTGCAACTCAAATCAAAAAACTCAGAACAGACGCACGAAAGACAATTATATAGAGAACGCTGTCGAAAAAAATCAGACCAAAAAGATAATCTAGTGATTTTATACGAATTTTTCTATCCAAGGACAGAATCTGTTTCCTGGACTGCACCTCACAACTTTTGAACTTTCTAGCAACCAGAGGCTATATTTGGCACAAATATGAAAAGCAAAGATACAATGATGATGCTACTTGTAGTAAACAACATCATGACACAACAAAAGCAAAATAAAAATTTATTCATGTGGGCTGCCTCCCAGAAGCGCTTTCTTTTATGCCTTTAAGCTAGGCATAATGCATAGAGATCAAGTTTTATCAAGAGTAAAAGAATAGCTAGCCCGTACAACGGACTCAAAAGGTAACTTGATCTTCTTTCGAGGGAAGTGTTCCATCCCTTTCTTGAGAGGAAACTGAAATTTTATATTACCCTCTTTCATGTCAATGATAGCACCAACGGTGCGTAAAAAGGGACGTCCCAAAATAATTGGACAGGAAGGATCACATTCAATATCCATAATAGTAAAATCAACGGGAACATAATTACCATTGACAACGATAAGAACATCGTCGATCCTCCCCAAAGGTTTCTTTATGGAAGAATCAACGAGACGAACACCAAAAGAACAAGAATCGTAAGGTTTCAATTTAAGCATATCATATATTCTTTTGGGCATGACAGAGGTACTAGCACCGACATCACATAATGCATAGCAAGAGAAGTCATTCAATTTAATTTTTATCATAGGATCCCAACCATCTTCTAGCTTTCTAGGTATGGAGGCTTCTACTCTAAGTTTCTCCTCCCTAGCTTTGATAAGAGCATTAGTGATATGCTCTGTGAAGGCAAGGTTAAGCGTGCTAGTGCGGCGATCTCTAGACATCTTGTGAAGGAAATCAATAACTTCGGTAAGAGTGCAATTATCAAAATCAAGATCACTAGCATCAAGTAAAGTGGTAGTGGTGTCCTTAAGGTTCACTTGTTTGGTATTTTCTATAGTCATAGCATCACCATTAATAGGTCCAATGGGACCAGGAGTACATTGGGTGCTAAGAGTTTGGATATCCTCAACAACTTGGATAGTAGCAACAGTGTGGTGGGTAGGAAGGCTCTTAATTCTATCTTCTTCCTCCCTTTCTCTAGCCCATCTTTCTTTAAGTTTAGCCATCATCCTAATATTTTCATTAATTTGCACTTGAGTAGCATTAATAGGAGTGACCTTCCTCTCCTCAAGAGGAGAAGTTTTAATTTTTAGCAATTCTATCTCATTGGCTAAGTGGTCTACCTTCAAAGAGAGATCATCTAGTTTATGTAGTTTTTCTTCTACACTCTTATTAAAGGCTTTTTGGGTAGTGATGAAATCTTTAAGCATAATCTCTAGTTCAGTATTGGAGTTTTTGGTGCTAGGATAAGCATTGTTGTTCCCATAGGAATTAGAGGGGAACGGTCTAGGATTGTTACCAAAATTACTCCTATAAGCATTGTTGTTAAAATTGTTTCTAGAGATAAAATTCACATCTACTTGTTCTTGAGCAATCAAAGAATTTAAAGGAAAATCATGAGGATCAACAGAGGATTGCTTCGAAAGTAGAGACATGATCAAGTCAACTTTTTCATTTAAGGAGGAAATCTCCTCGACAGAGTTTACCTTCCTACCTGTTGGAGCGCGTTCGGTGTGCCATTGGGAATAGTTGGTCATCATCTCATCGAGAAGCTTCGTGGCAGCACCAAGTGTAGTTAACATAAAGGTTCCTCCCGCGGCCGAATCTAACAAGTTCCGCGAGGTAAAGTTCAAGCCTGCATAAAAAGTTTGGATAACCATCCAAGTAGTTAAACCATGAGTAGGGCAGTTCTTGATAAGAGATTTCATACGTTCCCAAGCTTGGGCAACGTGTTCATTATCCAATTGTTTAAAATTCATTATGTTACTTCTTAGTTGAATAATTTTAGCAGGTGGATAGTATTTTCCAATAAAAGCATCTTTGCACTTGTCCCATGAATCTATGCTATTTCTAGGCAAAGACTGAAACCAAATTTTAGATCCTCCTCTCAAGGAGAAAGGAAAAAGCTTAAGCTTAACAATATTACCATCTATTTCTTGGTACTTTTGCATATCACAAAGTTCAACAAAGTTGTTTATGTGTAAAGCAGCATCATCTCCAGCACCGGAGAATTGATCTTTCATGACTAAGTTCAGTAAAGCAGGTTTAGTTTAATTTCATATGAAGGTGCTGAAGTGGCAGGTGTAGTGATAGGTGTGCTGATAAAGTCATCGTTGTTGTGACTAGTGAAGTCACACAACTTGGTGTTCTCGGTGGAACCCATAGTAGCAAGCAAGCAAGATAACTATTTTTGTGATTTTCGATAAAAAGGTACTAAAGCAAAAACTGAAAGGTAAACTAACAAGACTAAAAAGCAAAGGTAAAAGATAGCGTGCAACTCCCCTATCCTGAAGACTGGAGTCCCCGGCAACGGCGCCAGAAAAACTCTTGCTAGGCTTCTCGCCCCTCGTTGGTTACCCCAAGTGGAAGGTGTGAGATGTAGTGTTGCGGAAGTTCCTCAACATCTACACCATCGCGGTGCAGGCTGCTGGGGGACGAGACGAGAAGATACTCGCCAACTACTTCCCGCTGGTGCTCAAGCCAAACGTCAGATCTTGGCTCATGCACTTGCCGGAGAACTCCATTTCTTCTTGGGCTGACCTGTGCCATCAGTTTGTCGGCGCCTTCACAGGTGGCCACAAACCCCATGTCCAGGAGAGTGACCTTCACATACTCGCCCAGAAGGAAGGAGAACCCCTGCGTAAGTATATCCAGAGGTTCAGCCGTGCACAGCACACCATCCCAGACGTCCACGCTGCCGCGTGCTAGGCTTCTCGCCCCTCGTTGGATACCCCAAGTGGAAGGTGTGAGATGTAGTGTTGCGGAAGTTTTTCCCTTGGCAAAGATACCAAGGATCGAATCCCCAGAGACTCCTAGGTTCAACAAGAAGGTGTCAACTGCTAACGGCGCCAGATATTAGCAATCAACGTGGACCTGCACACAGATACAAATAACTTTGCTCCCAACGAGTACAGAGAGGTTGTCAATCCCTCCGGCCTTGTAGTTCACAAAGGATTAAACGCAAATGATAGTAGTGATAGATAATGTTTGCAATAGTAAATAATAGCGAAAAGTAAATAGCGGATGTGATCAATGATGGTAATATGGACCGGAGTCTCATGATGTTCACTAGTGATGTCTCTCTCCCAAAAGACGATAAAACAGCTATGTGAGGTAAACGAATTACAGCTGGGCAATTGACAGGACCACGAACGCAAACCAATGCTGACTACATTGCAAGAAAGGGTGAGGTTCAAAGCATGGGCGGTACGCCAAAGTAAGTAGACCGAAATCCATCAATATCTACTACTAATCATCCACCTTGAGATATCTATCCAGAACATCTCGCTGGTATTAAGTTGCGAGCCCCACCCATAGTGTAAACTCAAAGCAACAGACAACTGCATTAAAAGAACTTTGCGTAAAGTAAACAATCCTTGCACCCGCGGGCACAAGCACCGTTGTTTTCCCCCTTGTGGCAACAGCACATCCCTTAGACTCATGTTTCTGTCACTCAAACTAGTCATCGAGGGGCATGAACACACAATCAAGCATAACGTTCCCTCTTGGAGTCACTACCTACTACTTGGCCAAAGCAATAAATAACAACGGAGAACTTGCAAGAATTACTTATGAACATAAATATAAAAGAGGTAGATCAAATATATTACTCAAGAACAATCTGAACATAATCTCATAATCCATCGGATCCCAGCAAACTCATCATAGCAACAACATAAGGATTACATATGTGCCTCGATCATGTAGGGCAGCTCACGAGGACTCATTAGTGAAGCACAAGAACGGCAGGAGAACATCACATAGCTACTGGTCATGGACTCATGGTCCAAGGGAGACTACTCACAACTCATCCGGGAGGCTTCCATGGTGGTGGAGAAGCTCCCGGTGGTGATCCTCCCCTTCGGCAGGGTGCCGGGAAGGGTTCTCCTGGTGCTCCCGATCTTGGAAGCGGCGGCGGCGGCGGAACAGAGATGGGATCGCGAAAATAGTTCCTGTCTCGAGGGTTTCGGGAGACGCTTTAAATATATGCCAAAGGGGGGCATCGGGGGAGCCTCGGGGGGCCCAGGCGCCCCCCCGGCGCGGCCCGGGGGGGCGCGCCGCCAGGGCGCCTGGAGCCCTGGTGGCCCC
>LR738715.1:896358021-896393313 GCA_902687465.1 Secale cereale
GTCCTTCGGATGCACGGTAGTTTCTTTTTTTTTGAACACAGTACAGACGCAAGCGCTCATACATACGCGCATACACTCAACCCTATGAACGCACACACGCACACCCTACCCCTACGAGCACCTTCGAGAGACTGAGCCGGCATATCATCTTGAGATTTTACGAAGTCACCGTAGGCGCCTCGTAGTCGACGGGAACGTCTCCTCCCACTGAAAGCATGTCGCCGGAAATCCTGAAATAAATCCAGGATATATGCGAGCACCAGGATTTGAACCCTGGTGGGCTGGGAATACCACTGTCCACCTAACCAACTCAACCACAGGTTGATTCGCACGCACGGTAGTTTCTGGAACGCTGATTTTTTATATAATTTTTCTGGATTTTTCCTGGCAGTTCTCGTAATGTGAAAACCTGAAATACAAAAACAGCCGAAAACAGAAACTGGCACTGGGGTGCACTGAGTTAATAGGTTAGTCCAAATATGATCAAAAGTGTATGGAAGTGTATAAATATCATAGCAATATCACTCAAAAGAGGCATGGAGCAAGCAGAAATTATAGATACGTTTTGAACGTATCACGCGGTTATTAGCGCGTTCCATCAGAACGTGCGTAACCGTCGGATGAGGGAGGAGATGGCGATGTGCAAGATCAGGGACGTCAGCGAGCTGTATGCCCTGGCCGACAAGTGCGCACGCGCTGAGGAGGGGAGGAAACTCCTCGGAGAGGATACTGGAGCAGGGGGATCAGATAGTGAGGATGCTGCCCCGGCAAAGAAGAGCCGGCGGCGGAACAATAGGAAGAAGAAGAAGAACAAGGAAGTGCTAGTCGTCGAGCAGTCCGGCAAGGAGGCTGGCGCCAAGAAAGCCCAAGTTGGTAGCTCCGGCAAGGAGACTGCCGCGTGCACCAACTGCCAGGCTGTGGCGGCCGCCGACAAGCAGGACGGCACCGACAAGCAGTACTGCAAGATCCACCGCACCAAGGGCCACGATCTCCAAAACTGCAAGAAAGTCGAATACCTCATCGAGCAGCAGAAAGCTGAATACGAGCGACGCGACAAGGAGAAGGCCCAGGGAGGTGATGGCGGATCCGGCAAGAAGCGGCCATTCAATGGCCGGGGAGGACGCCGCGGCAAGGCCAAGCAGCGGCAAGGAGACAGACCTCCCCGCGACCGCGACCAAGACGAAGACGACGACGAAGATGAAGACATGGATGATGGAGAGAATAGCGAGCAGGAGTTTCAGAAAGCCACAGAAGTTCTGTGCGTTGACGGCGGTGCTTCTCTGCATACTTCACACCGCCAACTCAAGCAGTGGGTGCGTGAAGTCAATGCGGCAGAACCACCTGTCGAATCGCGCAAACTTCTGAAGTGGTCCAGCACGCCTATCATCTTCGATATTGATGACCACCCTGATCGCACGACTGCGGTCGGTGCTAGGCTTCTCGCCCCTCGTTGGTTACCCCGAGTGGAAGGTGTGAGATGTAGTGTTGCGGAAGTTTTTCCCTTGGCAAAGATACCAAGGATCGAATCCCCAGAGACTCCTAGGTTCAACAAGAACGTGTCAACTGCTACGGCGCCAGATATTAGCAATCAACGTGGACCTGCACACAGATACAAATAACTTTGCTCCCAACGAGTACAGAGAGGTTGTCAATCCCTCCGGCCTTGTAGTTCACAAAGGATTAAACACAAGTGATAGTAGTGATAGATATAATTGCAATAGTAAATAATAGCGAAAAGTAAACAGTGGATGTGATCAATGATGGTAATATGGACCGGAGTCTCATGATGTTCACTAGTGATGTCTCTCTCCCAAAAGACGATAAAACAGCTATGTGAGGTAAACGAATTACAGCTGGGCAATTGACAGGACCACGAACGCAAACCAATGCTGACTACATTGCAAGAAAGGTTGAGGTTCAAAGCATGGGCGGTACGCCAAAGTAAGTAGACCGAAATCCATCAATATCTACTACTAATCATCCACCTTGAGATATCTATCCAGAACATCTCGCTGGTATTAAGTTGCGAGCCCCACCCATAGTGTAAACTCAAAGCAACAGACAACTGCATTAAAAGAACTTTGCGTAAAGTAAACAATCCTTGCACCCGCGGGCACAAGCACCGTTGTTTTCCCCCTTGTGGCAACAGCACATCCCCTAGACTCATGTTTCTGTCACTCAAACTAGTCATCGAGGGGCATGAACCCACAATCGAGCATAACGTTCCCTCTTGGAGTCACTACCTATTACTTGGCCAAAGCAATAAATAACAACGGAGAACATGCAAGAATTACTTATGAACATATATTATAAAAGAGGTAGATCAAATATATTACTCAAGAACAATCTGAACATAATCTCATAATCCATCGGATCCCAGCAAACTCATCATAGCAACAGCATAAGGATTACATATGTGCCTCGATCATGTAGGGCAGCTCACGAGGACTAATTAGTGAAGCACAAGAACGGGAGGAGAACATCACATAGCTACTGGTCATGGACTCATGGTCCAAGGGAGACTACTCACAACTCATCCGGGAGGCGTCCATGGTGGTGGAGAGGCTCCCGGTGGTGATCCTCCCCTCCGGCAGGGTGCCGGGAAGAGTTCTCCTGGTGCTCCCGATCTTGGAAGCGGCGGCGGCGGCGGAACAAAGATGAGATCGCAAAAAAGAGTTCCTGTTTCGAGTGTTTCTCGAGACGCTTTAAATATATGCCAAAGGGGGCATCGGAGGAGCCTCGGGGGGCCCAGGCGCCCCCCCGGCGCGGCCCGGGGGGGGGGGGGGCGCCGCCAGGGCGCCTGGAGCCCTCGTGGCCCCCCCGGCTGTCCTTCGGGCGCACGGTAGTTTCTGGAATGCTGATTTTTTATATAATTTTTCTGGATTTTTCCTGGCAGTTCTCGTAATGTGAAAACCTGAAATACAAAAACAGCCGAAAACAGAAACTGGCACTGGGGTGCACTGAGTTAATAGGTTAGTCCATATATGATCAAAACTGTCTGGAAGTGTATGAATATCATAGCAATATCACCCAAAAGAGGCATGGAGCAAGCAGAAATTATAGATACGTTTTGGACGTATCAACATCCCCAAGCTTAATTCCTGCTCGTCCTCGAGTAGGTAAATGATAACAAGAATAATTTCTGTGGTGACATGCTATTAACCATATAGGACTTTTTCATAGTCATATGACAAAAGCTTACTGAGACAATGAATCTGTAGTAATTAAGTTGCCTAATGAGAAAATCACAAAGAACTGAAAGTTTTACAATATGACATTGAAACATCAAATAGATTTGCAATGAACATGATGTGCAAATATGATAAAGTGATATCTAGCTTGCCCCCTTTAGTGAAGCAAAACATAAATGCAGGGGCACCTCCAAGGTTTAAGTGATGACTAGATACAATGATTTCAAAATAAACGATATCACAATCATGCAAAAGACAATGCTACTTTGGGACAATGCACATTACACTCAGAATGACAATCATGCTCTCAGTAGTTGGTGCTTTTAAAAGAAGGTGGAGACTCAACATAAAAGTAAAAGAATGGTCATGTGCTAGAGCTTTTTTTATTTTGAAAACATAGAAGCAATTTTGTCAACGGTAGTAGTACTTCATATGTGTCATGCATAAGACATCCTATAAGTTGCAAGCCTCATGCATCGAATACCAATAGTGCTCGCACCTTGTCCTAATTAGCTCGGATTTCCATGGATTGTCATTGCATTACATATGTTTCAACCAAGTGTCACAAAGGGGTACCTCTATGTCACCTGTACAAAGGTCCTAGGAGATAGATCGCATTTGATTTCTCGTTTTTGATAGATCTCAACTTGAGCACATCCATACCGGGACAACATAGAAAATAGATAATGGACTCCTCTTTAATGCTTAAGCATATTCTCATAAGAGATTGAGGATTAATGTCCAAGCTAAAACTTCCACCATGATACATGGCTTTGGTTGGCGGCCCAATGTTCTTCTCTAACAATATGCATACTCAAACCATTCAACCCATGGCAAATCACCCTTACTTCAGACAAGACGAACATGCATAGCAACTCACATGATATTCAACAAAAGTGTAACAGTTGATGGCGTCCCCAGAAACATGGTTACCGCTCAGCAAGCAACTTATAAGAAATAAGATACATAAGCGACATATTCTTTACCACAATAGTTTTTAAGCTACTTTCCCATGAGCTATGTATTGCAAAAACTGAAGGTTTTAAAGGTAGCACATGTAAATTTACTTGGAGTGGCGGTGAAATACCACATATAGGTAGGTATGGTGGACTCATATGGCATAACTGGTTTAAAAGGATGTGGATGCACAAGCAGTCAGTCCGCTTAGTACAGGTGGAGGTTAGAAAAAGACTAGGAGCGACCAACTAAGAAAGCAATGACGGTCATAATCATGCAGAGCGACAAAGCAACATTGAATCAAGCATGGAAGATATATCGCTACTCAGAAATAAAAGATCATCAAGGCTTGACAGACTTTCTTTACAGTCTTAAATATGCGTGAGAATACGCCAAGTCAATCAAAATAAATTCTTGAAGGAAGATATTACTAAACCATACCACATCGTAGGCAAACAAATCATGTTGGTACTCCAATAACACATTGGGAATCCCCCAGCTATTTGAGACTAACCATACGAAAACATGAACTACTAAGCGCCATTATGCACGTAGCATCTTTATCATAGACATATCAACCAATGCAACGGAAGCAAACTCTCTTAATAAGGTGAGCATGGTAATTAAAGAAAGTTCAAGCAACCAACTAAACACAAGCTCTTTAAAAAGATAAGCATGAATACTAAGAGCGGAGCATGATAGTAGCTATTTAAAAGACAAAGAACACACACATCAAAGATAGTCATGAAAATTCTATGTTATGTTCTAGGTAGAAGTGGAGTGTGTTTCTCTCCCACATAAAGAAGGCTGAGTTCCGACTCGTTATGAAAAACTAAAAAAACTAAAAAGCAAGACGCTCCAAGCATAGCACATAACACATGAAGTGATTAAAATATAGTGGAACGAAAGACGAACTGATAATGTTGATGGAGAAGGGGATGCACGGGGGCATCCCCAAGCTTAGACGCTTGAGTCTCCTTGAATATTTCTTGGGGGTGCACGGTGGCATCCCCAAGCTTGAGAGCTTGACACTCCTGAATCTTTTTATCATCTTCCCTCGCACACTTGAAAACTCCCTTCATACATAACTCATCATAATCTGATTAGCGAGGTTAGTACCCATAATAAAATAATTGTACCTTGCTGGAAATAAAGATATTCTTGAAGGTCTACTGTTTCTCAAGATTGCCAAAAGGTTTTTGCAAAGAAAAAGCAAGCTCTAGGTTTGCAAAATGAAGGAAAGGCAAAACAGGACAGAATCTGTGAAAAACAGAACAGCAGGTAGTAAACGATTTGTTCGGGGCACTTCTGCAACTCTAATAAAAAAACACAGAACAGACGCACGAAAGACAATTATATAGAGAACGCTGTCAAAACAATTCAGACCAAAAGGATGACCGGTGATTTTATACGAATTTTTCTATCCAAGGACAGAATCTGTTTCCTGGACAGCACCTCACAACTTTTGAACTTTCTAGCAATCAGAGGCTATACTTGGCACAAATATTGAAAATCAAAGATACAATGATGATGCTACTGTAGTAAACAACATCAAGACACAACAAAAGCAAAATAAAATTTATTCGTGTGGGCTGCCTCCCAGAAGCGCTTTCTTTTATGCCTTTAAGCTAGGCATAATGCATAGAGATCAAGTCTTATCAAGAGTAAAAGAATAGCTAGCCCGTACAACGGACTCAAAAGGTAACTTGATCTTCTTTCAAGGGAAGTGTTCCATCCCTTTCTTGAGAGGAAACTGAAATTTTATATTACCCTCTTTCATGTCAATAATAGCACCAACGGTGCGTAAAAAGGGACGTCCCAAAATAATTGGACACGAAGGATCACATTCAATATCCATAATAGTAAAATCAACGGGAACATAATTATCATTGACAACGATAAGAACATCGTCGATCCTCCCCAAAGGTTTCTTTATGGAAGAATCAACGAGACGAACACCAAAAGAACAAGAATCATAAGGTTTCAATTTAAGCATATCATATAGTCTTTTGGGCATAACAGAGGTACTAGCTCCAACATCACATAATGCATAGCAAGAGAAGTCATTCAATTTAATTTTTATCATAGGATCCCAACCATCTTCTAGCTTTCTAGGTATGGAGGCTTCTACTCTAAGTTTCTCCTCCCTAGCTTTGACGAGAGCATTAGTGATATGCTCTGTGAAGGCAAGGTTAAGCGTGTTAGTGCGGGGATCTCTAGACATCTTGTGAAGGAAATCAATAACTTCGGTAAGAGTGCAATTATCAAAATCAAGATCACTAGCATCAAGTAAAGTGGTAGTGGTGTCCTTTAGGTTCACTTGTTTGGTAGTTTCTATAGTCATAGCATCACCATTAATAGGTCCAATGGGACCAGGAGTACATTGGGTGCTAAGAGTTTGGATATTCTCAACAACTTGGATAGTAGCAACAGTGTGTTGTGTAGGAAGGTTCTTAATTCTATCCTCTTCCTCCCTTAGGGATGCAACCACTTCGGGTTTAGCTGCCATTTGGTTTATCAAAGTGGCTTGTGTGTGGGACATATTGGAAACTTGGGTCTCAGTGATAGTGAGCCTAGTTTGGAGGTTAGAAATCTCAATATTTAGGCTCTCTAATTGTCTACTAATGTCTTGCAAGATAGCAGTATGCTCATTTAATTGCCTCGAGAAGATTTTGTTTTGTTCATATTGGTTGTGCATGTAATTCTTAGTGGCCTTCTCTATTTCTAGCAGTTTCTCATAGCCAGGCAAGTCTCTATCTTTTTGGGTGGAGTTCTTGGTGCTAGGATAAGCATTGTTGTTCCCATAGGAATTAGAGGGGAACGGTCTAGGATTGTTACCAAAATTACTCCTATAAGCATTGTTATTAAAATTGTTTCTAGAGATAAAATTCACATCTACTTGTTCTTGAGCAATCAAAGAATCTAAAGGAACATCACGAGGATCAACAGAAGATTGCTTCGAAAGTAGAGACATGATCAAGTCAACTTTTTCATTAAGGGAGGAAATCTCCTCGACAGAGTTTACCTTCCTACCTGTTGGAGCGCGCTCGGTGTGCCATTGGGAATAGTTGGTCATCATCTCATCGAGAACTTTTGTGGCAGCACCAAGTGTAGTTGACATAAAAGTTCCTCCCGCGGCAGAATCTAACAAGTTCCGCGAGGTAAAGTTCAAGCCTGCATAAAAAGTTTGGATAACCATCCAAGTAGTCAAACCATGAGTAGGGCAGTTCTTGATAAGAGATTTCATACGTTCCCAAGCTTGGGCAACGTGCTCATTATCCAATTGTTTAAAATTCATTATGTTACTTCTCAGTTGGATAATTTTAGTAGGTGGATAGTATTTTCCAATAAAAGCATCTTTGCACTTGTCCCATGAATCTATGCTATTTCTAGGCAAAGACTGAAACCAAATTTTAGCTCCTCCTCTCAAGGAGAAAGGAAAAAGCTAAAGCTTAACAATATCACCGTCTACTTCTCGGTATTTAGGCATATCACAAAGTTCAACAAAGTTGTTTAAGTGTAAAGCAGCATCATCTTCAGCATCGGAGAATTGATCTTTCATGACTAAGTTCAGTAAAGCAGGTTTAATTTCATACGAAGGTGCTGAAGTGGCAGGTGTAGTGATAGGTGTGCTGATAAAGTCATCGTTGTTGTGACTAGTGAAGTCACACAACTTGGTGTTCTCAGTGGAACCCATAGTAGCAAGCAAGCAAGATAACTATTTTTGTGATTTTCGATAAAAAGGTACTAAAGCAAAAACTGAAAGGTAAACTCACAAGACTAAAGAGCAAAGGTAAAAGATATCATGCAACTCCCCTATCTTGAAGAGTGGAGTCCCCGGCAACGGCGCCAGAAAAACTCTTGCAAGGCTTCTCGCCCCTCGTTGGTTACCCCAAGTGGAAGGTGTGAGATGTAGTGTTGCGGAAGTTTTTCCCTTGGCAAAGATACCAAGGATCGAGTCCCCAGAGACTCCTAGGTTCAACAAGAAGGTGTCAACTGCTACAGCGCCAGATATTAGCAATCAACGTGGACCTGCACACAGATACAAATAACTTTGCTCCCAACGAGTACAGAGAGGTTGTCAATCCCTCCGGCCTTGTAGTTCACAAAGGATTAAACACAAGTGATAGTAGTGATAGATATAATTGCAATAGTAAGTAATAGCGAAAAGTAAATAGTGGATGTGATCAATGATGGTAATATGGACCGGAGTCTCATGATGTTCACTAGTGATGTCTCTCTCCCAAAAGATGATAAAACAGCTATGTGAGGTAAACGAATTACAGCTGGGCAATTGACAGGACCACGAACGCAAACCAATGCTGACTACATTGCAAGAAAGGTTGAGGTTCAAAGCATGGGCGGTACGCCAAAGTAAGTAGACCGAAATCCATCAATATCTACTACTAATCATCCACCTTGAGATATCTATCCGGAACATCTCGCTGGTATTAAGTTGCGAGCCCCACCCATAGTGTAAACTCAAAGCAACAGACAACTGCATTAAAAGAACTTTGCGTAAAGTAAACAATCCTTGCACCCGCGGGCACAAGCACCGTTGTTTTCCCCCTTGTGGCAACAGCACATCCCCTAGACTCATGTTTCTGTCACTCAAACTAGTCATCGAGGGGCATGAACCCACAATCGAGCATAACGTTCCCTCTTGGAGTCACTACCTATTACTTGGCCAAAGCAATAAATAACAACGGAGAACATGCAAGAATTACTTATGAACATAAATATAAAAGAGGTAGATCAAATATATTACTCAAGAACAATCTGAACATAATCTCATAATCCATCGGATCCCAGCAAACTCATCATAGCAACAGCATAAGGATTACATATGTGCCTCGATCATGTAGGGCAGCTCACGCTCACGAGGACTAATTAGTGAAGCACAAGAACGGGAGGAGAACATGACATAGCTACTGGTCATGGACTCATGGTCCAAGGGAGACTACTCAGAACTCATCCGGGAGGCGTCCATGGTGGTGGAGAGGCTCCCGGTGGTGATCCTCCCCTCCGCAGGGTGCCGGGAAGAGTTCTCCTGGTGCTCCCGATCTTGGAAGCGGCGGCGGCGGCGGAACAGAGATGAGATCGCGAAAAAGAGTTCCTGTTTCGAGGGTTTCTCGAGACGCTTTAAATATATGCCAAAGGGGGGCATCGGAGGAGCCTCGGGGGGCCCAGGCGCCCCCCCGGCGCGGCCCAGGGGGGGCGCCGCCAGGGCGCCTGGAGCCCTGGTGCCCCCCCCCCCCGGCTGTCCTTGGGCGCACGGTAGTTTCTGGAACGCTGATTTTTTATATAATTTTTCTGGATTTTTCCTGGCAGTTCTCGTAATGTGAAAACCTGAAATACAAAAACAGCCGAAAACAGAAACTGGCACTGGGGTGCACTGAGTTAATAGGTTAGTCCAAATATGATCAAAAGTGTATGGAAGTGTATGAATATCATAGCAATATCACCCAAAAGAGGCATGGAGCAAGCAGAAATTATAGATACGTTTTGGACGTATCAGTCGGGTGCTTGCCGATGTTGGTTTCACCAACCATCCGCAACCTCAAGGTCACCAAGATGTTAGTTGACGGCGGGGCTGGCTTGAACTTGATCTCCTCCGCTGTGGTCCGGAAACTTCAGATCCCTGACAACGAGCTCGAAGAAACCGGCACATTCCAAGGGATCAACCCGGGAAGGAGCAAGCCGAAGGGGAAGATCACGCTGCCAGTAACGTTTGGCGGCGAGCTGAACTTCAGGACTGAGAGGATCACTTTTGACGTCGCCGATATTCCATTGCCTTACAATGCGATACTTGGCCGTCCAGCACTCGCCAAGTTCATGGCAGCCTCTCACTATGCCTACGACATGCTCAAGATGCCAGGCCCGATAAGCGTCATCTCTGTCCCTGGCGACAAGAAAGATGCCCTTATCTGCGCCGACAAGATTTACCGGGAAGCAGCAGCCGCAACAGAACGCAAGACACTTGCCGCTGAAGCTCCCGAGGGGAAGAAGACCAAGCCCGGCAAGAGCTCTGGGGCCCACTCCGGCAAACGCACCTCTTCGGAGTGCTGCGCTGCCGTCGAGGACGCTCCGTCGAGCTCCATCGGCAAGTGTAAGAAGGCGATGGCCGCCCCACCAGCAACCAAGAAGGTGTCCGCCAAGGAGGACGGCACTGGTGGTACTTTCACCATCAGTGCCACGCTTGACCCCAAATAGGAAAGCGCGCTCGTTGCTTTCCTGCGGGCGAACGTCGATGTGTTTGCATGGCAACCATCTGACATCCCCGGTGTTCCCAGGAAAGTGATTGAGCACAAGCTTGCCGTTTGTCCTCACGCGCGGCCCTTCAAGCAGAAGGTTAGAAAGCAAGCAGTAGAGAGCCAAGAGCTCATAGCAGAGGAAATCAAGAAACTGGAAGCAGCAGGCCTTGTCAGAGGGGTGCTCCAGCCGACGTGGCTGGCCAATCCTGTAGTCGTGCGTAAGGCAAATGGGAAGTGGAGGCTTTGTATTGACTTCACTGATGTGAATAAAGCTTGTCCCAAAGATCCATTTCCCTTGCCGCGCATTGACCAAATTGTTGACTCCACCGCCGGATGCGATTTGCTTTCATTTCTTGATGCATACTCAGGATATCACCAGATCTTCATGGCTGAAGAAGATGAGGAGAAGACAGCATTCATTACTCCATGTGGCACTTATTGCTTCATACGCATGCCTTTCGGATTGAAGAATGCTGGTTCAACATTTGCAAGAGTAGTCCACACAGCTTTTGAGCCACAAATACACAGAAACGTAGAAGCTTACATGGATGACATAGTGTTCAAGAGCAAGGACAGGGCAACTCTGATACAAGATCTAGATGAAACCTTTGCAAATCTGCGCAAGATCCAGCTCAAACTTAATCCCGAGAAGTGCGTGTTTGGAGTCCCTTCCGGCAAGCTTCTCGGGTTCTTCGTGTCCCAAAGGGGGATTGAAGCCAATCCCGACAAGATCAAGGCCATCGAGCAGATCGAAGCACCGAAGCGCGTCAAGGATGTACGAAGACTTGCCGACTGCGTGGCTGCTCTCAGCAGGTTTATCTCTAAGTCTGCAGAACGCGCCCTGCCGTTTTTCAAAATTTTGAAAAAGGCAGGTCCAATGAAATGGACTCCGGAAGCGGAGGGAGCGCTGCAAGACTTGAAGAGATACCTGTCCTCCACTCCAATACTTGTCGCACCTAAGCCACAAGAAAAGCTGCTGCTGTACCTAGCGGCAACCAATCAAGTGGTTAGTACTGCGTTAGTAGCGGAGAGGGAGGCGGATGATGAGCCTGCCGCCGCGGCAAGCACGTCCAACGACAAGCAGGGGGCTTCCCCGACAAGCTATGGTCCCGACAAGGATGTATCTGCGCAGATGCAAGAGGAGATACGGAAGAAGATGGTGCAGCGCCCAGTCTACTTTGTCAGCTCCCTTCTGCAGGGGGCTAGGTCAAGGTACTCTCGAGTGCAGAAACTGCTTTTCGGCCTTCTCATGGCCTCGAGAAAGCTGCACCATTCCTTCCAAGCACATGAGATAACAGTTGTCACTCGCTTTCCGCTGAAGAGGATATTGCAAAATCCAGAGGCAACAGGCAGGATAGTTGAGTGGGCACTGGAACTGTCAAGCTTTGGCCTCAAGTTTGAAAGCACTTCAACTATCCAGAGCAGAGCATTGGCAGAGTTCATAGCAGAGTGGACGCCAACGCCAGACGAAGAGATTCCAGAGACGAGCATCCCCGTCAAGGAAGCAAGCAAAGAATGGATAATGTACTTTGATGGTGCCTTCTCTCTGCAAGGCGCCGCTGCCGGCGTGCTGCTTGTCGCGCCCACCGGGGAGCACCTCAAGTACGTGATCCAGATGCACTTTCCCAAAGAGCAAGCGACAAACAATACTGCAGAGTATGAGGGTTTGCTTGCCAGTCTTAGGATCGCAGCAGACCTTGGGATTAAGAAGCTGATTGTAAGGGGTGACTCACAGCTTGTCGTCCGCCAAGTGAACAAGAATTACCAGAGTCCGTTGATGGAAGCGTACGTTGACGAAGTAAGAAAGCTTGAAGAGCACTTTGACGGCCTACAGATGGAGCATATTCCAAGAGCTCAGAACGACATCGCCGACGGCCTGTCAAATTGCGCTGCACTTAAGTTACCTGTGGAACCAGGGATCTTTGTGCTCAAGTTGACTCAACCATCTGTAACACCATCGATTGGGCAAAGCAAGAAGAGGAAGTTGGTTTCCGGTGACTATTTTCCGGCGGAGCTTCCCGAAGCCACCGCCAATAAAGTCCCCAAGATGAACACCAAAAATGCTGAGGAGCGGTCTGCTCCTGCAGGCCCTAGGGTTTGTACAGTCGAAGCAGACGCTCCCGACAAGTTTTGTTCCGGCAAGCTTGCCGGGGAACATCATGCTTCGGCTGAGACACAAGTTCTCGCCGTAGAAGCGGATGTTCCCACAGCAGTAGATATGCCTTTAGTCCTTGTCGTCGATCCACAGGCTCCGGCATGGACGCAGCAGATCGTCCGTTTCCTCCAGACAGGAGAACTTCCCGAAGAGCAAGAAGAAGCTGAAAGAGTAGCCCGGCAGTCAAGTATGTACCAGTTTGTCGGCAACGAACTGCACAGAAGAAGACTCAACGGTGTGAAATTGAAGTGTATTCCCCGGGAAGATGGACAGAAGCTGTTGGCAGAGATACATGGAGGCATATGTGGCCACCACATTGGCGCAAGAGCACTTGCCGGCAAGGCGTTCCGGCAAGGTTTCTTTTGGCCAGAAGCACTCCAGGATGCAACTGCATAAGTAACCAAGTGTGAAGCGTGCCAGTTCCATTCGAAACAGATACACCAGCCAGCTCAAGCTCTCCAGACGATCCCTTTGTCCTGGCCATTTTCGATCTGGGGGATCGACATCCTCGGCCACTTTCCCCGCGCAGCTGGGGGCTTTGAGTTCTTGTACGTCGCCATCGACAAGTTCACAAAGTGGCCGGAAGTGGAACCAGTAAGAAAGGTGACCGCACAGTCAGCAGTCAAGTTCTTCAGGTCGATTGTTTGCTGTTTTGGGTTCCCTAACAGGATCATCACCGACAACGTTACACAATTCACCAGTCGCACCTTCATGCAATACGTCCAAGATCTTGGCGCCAAGGTCTGCTTCGCTTCTGTTGCTCACCCGAGGAGCAACGGTCAAGCGGAGAGAACAAACGCTGAAGTGCTGCGCGGACTCAAGACAAGGACTTTCGACAGGCTGCACAAATGCGGAAGAAACTGGATCGAGGAGTTGCCGGCGGCTCTTTGGTCGATCAGGACGACGCCAAATCGAGCCACTGGACAGACACCCTTTGCTCTAGTCTATGGAGCAGAGGCAGTTCTCCCCACGGAACTCGTATACGGGTCGCCTCGAGTGCTCGCTTATGATGAGCTCGAGCAAGAGCAGCTGCGACAAGATGACGTGCTGCTCCTTGAGGAAGACCGTCTTCAGGCCGCTGTGCGAGCTGCTCGCTATCAGCAAGCTTTGCATCGCTACCATAGCCACAATGTTAACGCCAGAAGCCTCGAGGAAGGCGACCTTGTTCTTCGGCGCGTTCAGTCCGCCAAGAATTCCAACAAGTTGACGCCGAAGTGGGAAGGCCCTTATCGGGTGAAACGAGTCACTAGGCCCGGTGCTGTCCGCCTTGAGACCGAAGATGGCTTGCCGGTGAGCAACTCCTGGAACATCGAGCATCTTCGTAAGTTTTACCCATAAGGCGCGGTTGCCGTGACCCGCTCCGGCAACCACCTTTTGTACAAGTCTTGTCGCTGTTGCATGTAATCCTTTGTACAAAGCCGGGCGCAGACCCCGAGCATCAGTAAAGCTTATGTGCCTCGCACAACTTGTCATTTCATGCTTTTTTACTTTTTGCATGTATTACCTAACACTTTGCGCAGCACTAATCCCCGGTAAGCAATAACGAGCCCGAAGGCTCCATATCTGTATTTTCTCTTCTATCTTTTCTCCCAAGCAGAAGAAGGTTCTCTCGCGCACAAGTTTGCCGGGGGGGAAGAGAAGATAGTGGTATGGACCAAGTGCCATTCAAGAAAGTCTCGCCTTGCCGGGAAGCAGACAACACAAAAGCTAAGTTACCAAAGTTTGAGCAATCAATTTTTTTTAATTTTTTCTAAGTTATCTTCCTTGAAGGACCGCACTTTGTATGGAAAACCTGTGCGCGGAGGAACCAACTCGTGGCTAGCCGCGCCCATACTTTGTTTCGAGCACGCTCAACGACTTAAGTGTGCTGCGACTAGTGTCGCGCCCTTACTTCGTTATCGAGTCCGCTCAACAGCTTAAGTGTGCTGCGACTAGTTGCGACAAGGTTGCTTGTCGGCAACGACACCGCCAGCAGGCTGCTGAAGTTCCGCACTCAGCGCTCACGGCAAAGGTGCCTACGCCGGCAAGTTCCCTAAAAGCGTAGGGTAAAAACATACAAAGCAAGGAAGTCAAGTAAAGGAAATAACGTTGCATTAACCGCCTAAGATAGAGTTATATTACAAAATGACTTGCCGCAATTCTAATAGACTATCGTTCATAACATGGTTGGCAGCGACAAGGAAAGAAGAAAGTAAAAAGCCTAGTCCGCGTGGTCGCCTTCTACCCTCTTGATCCCGCCCACCTTGTCCACAATGGGTGCGACAAGGGCCTTGAGCGCCTCCTGGTCGGCGTCGGGAGGCAGGGTTCTGAGGACGTTGGTGAGGTTGAGCCCTGGGTTGCGAAAAGCCACCTATATCAACACCTTTTGGAGAGCCCCCGTGCAGAGCCTACGCGATTCGTCCGCCAGCTGCTTCGGGATCTTCTCCCGGAGTTGCTAGAGGGCCGTCGCCACGCCCTTGAAAAACAGAGTGAGCTTGGCGCTGGGGTGGAGGTTCTCGTCGGTGGAGTACCCGAGATGCTCCGCCCCCAGCTGCGCCAACTCCGTGTCGATGTCTGCGGCGGCGTTGACAACGCCTTCCGTCCATAGCTCGACGGTCCGCCTAAAGTTATTCTGGGAAATGGCGGCACTGTCCAGCAACACCTTCTCGGCCCTGAGCTCCTCCTTCAGGGCCGTCTCCCGCTCCCTGGCGCCGTCCAGCGTCGTGGTAAGAGTGGACAGCTTCAGCTCCAGATCGGCGATGGAGTCCTTGGCGACGGCGAGCTCCTTGCCCTTCTCGGAGAGGCGGACCTGTAGCTCGGAATGGCTGTGGGCGTCCTTCTCCCTCTCGAGCTTGAGTGCGGCAACCTCCTCGCCGCTCGTCTTGAGGTTGGCCTCCAGTTGCGCCACCCTCGTTTCCAGCTCCCTCTTGGCGGTCTCGGCAGCTACATCAGCATCCCTTGCTTCCTGTAGAGCTCCGCCAAGAGATCGTTCACGCGCAGCAAGTTCCTCCTCGTGGCCATCGAGGTTGACCTTCCGCTGCGTCAACTCACCATCCAGCATGGACAACTACTCAGCGGCAAGCCGCTGCTGCTCCTCCACCTCGGCCTTCTCCAGGATGAAGGCCTGCTGCGCCTCGGCAAGCTGCTCCCGCTCCTCCTCCAGGGACCGGAGAGCCGCTTGGTTGACGGCCCGGAGCTCTTCTGCGCGCTTCTCCAAGTCAACTCCCGCCTTGGCGGCCAGAGCCTCTCGGGACTCCAGCTTGGCCTGCCGGGCGCGGTACAAAGACAGAAGCTTGCGCAGCAGCCGCTCCTCCTCGGGCTCGCTGCTGCTTCTCGGCGCGTCGACGAGCTTCAGTCCGGCGGAGGCAAGGACCTCCCCGTCGAAGACCTCTCCCTCGACTGGCGCCCTGGACATGGACGCCCACGGGAGCTGAATGAAGATGTCGTCGCCGGCCTTCAGATAGGCGCTTGGCTCGGGCTCGTCGGAGCTGGGGTCTGCGGCGGCGGCGGAGGGCTCGGCGGTCGGCGTAGCGCCTGGCGCTCCTGCGGCCTCAGTGTCGTCAGTGCGATCGCCAGCCTCTTCGCCAGCTGCCGCGGCGTCAGCCTTGGCGGCCTCTGCGCCGGCAGGATCGTCCGCGCCAACCATCTCTTCAGCAACGGCGGCGTCGTCGGCGACGACCTCCGTCTCCATGGGCTCGACTGCGGACGGGTCTGACGGAGGAAAAGGAAAGAATCACAGTCAAGCAAATATCCAAAAAGAAGAATTGAAAGAAGAAAAGTCCAAGGGTTTACCTGCGCGGGCCGCCTCCTCGGTGGGGTTCCTTGCCGGGGAGCTCCCGCCGGCGGAGGGCCGCTAGCGCCACCCCTTGGCGGAGTGCTCGCCCTTGGCGGGGTGCTCGCCCTTGGCGGAGTGCTCACCCTTGCCGGAGAGCCTCCCCTTGGCGGAGTGATCGAAGCATGCGGCACGTCGGGAGCGGTCTCTTCGCGCTCCTAGTCCCGCTGCTCTGCTCCTACGCAAGTCAACGGAAAATACGTCAATGAAGAAGTAGCGCCCACGCGCGCCCGACAAGCGGAAAGTGAACCACACTTACGCTGGGGGCTACGCTAGGGGCTGCTCTGGAGAACAGCTGCCGGGTCCGGCAAGCTTGTCGCGGGCGCACCCCCTGCTGTTGCGGCGGGCTCGTCCTCGATGACGATCACCGGGACCTTGGCCCTCTTCGTCGCCCTCTGGGCCAGAGTTCTGAAAGAAGGACAAGTTCCGAGTTAGGCAAAAGAGAAGCAAGAAACAACAGAAAATTGAAGAAAAACAAGGATTGCGAAGACTTACTCTTCTTCCTCCTCGTCGGAACTGAGCGCGGAGAAGTCAAAATCTGGCTCGCGCGTCCCGGCGCGAGGAGGCGGAGGAGTGGGCTCCCTCGGCCGCTTGGCGAGGGAAGGGACGGTGGTCTGAGAAGACCCCGCTCCGGTTGCCGCCGAAGCGCGAGGGGCGGCGGGAGCAGAGGCACCAGTCCGGGAAGATCCCACTCTAGTTGCCGCTGAAGCACGAGGCACTCCCTTGGCGGCCTTGCTTGTCGCGGTGGCGCGCGCCGCGCGGCGTTGCGGCTGCTGGTCCGCCTGCCGCCCCGGCACGTCTGCGGCCTTGCGGAGGCGTCTTCTTGGTGGAGCTGGAGGACTTGCTGGTGGTGGCGAGCTGCCCGAGGACGAGGAAGAAGAGGAGTCGAGGTCCAGCGAGCCACTCGAGTCCTCGGCAGGCTCGCTTGACCCGACACCCTGCTCGGCGGGCCCGCTAGACTCGACGCCCTGCTCGGCGGGCTCGCTTGTCTCGGCGACCTTCCCGGCAAGCTTCCCCGCTTTGAGGAACTCTTCCTGCTCGGCAAGGCTTGTCGCCTCCGCTGCCTCCGCCTCCTCCACTGTGTACCCGAACTCGCCCGTGGCCGCGGCTACCGCTGCCTCCTCCAGCCTGGTGGCAATATATGCCATCTCCTGGTTAGTGGTGTCACGGGTGAGGCCTTTCTTCTCGTCGAGGTTGACTGGCTGTACCACCAAGTTGTCGAAGAACGCCTGCACAGCTTCGTCGGAAGGCTCTTGCCAAGTGGGGTCGATCCCGTGGGAATCGCACAGCGGCATCACTGCACGGATGGCGCGGAGCGACGAGCTGTTGCACAGCGGAACTACGCCCTCTGGCAACGTGAACCATTCTGGGTGGTTGGAGTCGTACTTGAACAACGCCTGGAGCATCGCGTTGAGCTCCAGGACAGTAAAATTCCAATTGAGGCCCGGGCGCAACCTCATGATGTCTGCCGCGTTCTCGAACTCCCAGGCGGCCCTCTTCCTCTCCTGCAAGGGGGCGATGCGTCGGCGGAGAAAGTCTGCTCCAACCGCGCCTAAAGTGAGTTTGGCTTGTCGGAGGCGAAGGATCCGAGTAGTAGCAATCTTCAATCTGCTATCCTCCGGGGCCAAATCGCTCCAGTCGTTGCCGCGTACTACTGGGGCTTAGCGCCGGGCGGTGAAGGGCTGCGGGTCATCCTCTACGAACCCACACCAATTGGCTCTCCACTCATCCCACTTCCCGCGGAGCTCTCCCGACAAGTAAGCTTCCTTCTTGTGGGTCATAGAGATCCAAGAGATTCCACCAGAGAAAGGCGGCCCTGCCTCGACTCGAGGTGTGAAGTAATGGCGGAAAAGAGCTACATTGGGGAAGACTCCGACAAAGTTTTCGCACAGATGTGCGAAAACTGCCATTGTCAGGACGACGTTGGGGGTGAAGTCAAGGAGATGAAACCCGTAGGTATTCATGATGTCGCAGAAGAACTCAGAATAGGGCGGGCAGAGCCCGCAGTAGAGGAACAGGGCGAAGAATGCGTAGCCATTCGGGAACATCTCAGCGGCTACGGCGGGGAGTACCTTGGTGCGCGGATGCGCCTTCGTCTCCCTCGACCAAAAAAGGTAGAAGGAATCCCTCAGCTCCTCCGCGTCAAGCTTGGGGGGGAAGACCACCTTCTTCTTCCGCATCGCTGCGAGCCGCAGCCCCTCGGCCGACTTCGCGGATTTCCCCTTCTCGCCTTTCGGGGCCATGGCTGAAGCGGTGAAGGAGGTCGACGGCGCTGGTAGTGCTGGTGGCGACGGAGGGCGGAGCGCTGCTCTCTTTCGGCCTTCGGGAAGGAGGGGAGCGGCGGGGGTTTCTGAGGATTGATGAAGCAACGGGCGAATGGAAGGAACTGCCCCTGTTTCCCCTGCTTTTAAGGGGGGAGGGGGGGGACGTTCCGCATTATCGATTAAAGAACACCCCCACGATCTCTCCCACGATGCCGCAATCAACGCGTGCCGTTTGGGGAGAGCACGGTGGATGCGGAGAAAGATTCGACACGAACCAGGCCGCGCGTGCCCATGCACAGTTTTGGGCCTGGCCCAACAGCGCTCGGCACCGTGTGTGGCCCAGGCCCGGGGGCTCCTGTCGGTGTACTAAAGTAGGGGTACCTTAGTATCCCGAACTTGTGCACGGGCAGTTGCAGCGTCCCGTGGCAAGGCTAGCCAGGTGACCGCCAAGACCCCTCATGGTTCCTTTGGAGCCATTCAAGAACAAAGTATACAAGTCAAAGAGACAAGACCCCGACAAGAGGAGCTTGACGGGAAGGCCACTCAAGGCACAAAAACCACTCAAGACACAAGACCCCGGTGAGAGGAGCTTGCCGGGAAGGCCATCCAAGGCATATCAAGAAGCTTGCCGCGACGCGCCACGCGTCCCGGCAAGGACCGGTGAGGGACAAGCTCCCAGAAGCGACAAGATAGCCACCGCGGCAAGGCGCTTGCCGCGACAAGCTTCCACTCAGTGCCCGCTCTCCGGCACATCCACCCACGTGTCGCCCCGGGGCCCTTCCAGGCACACGTGGCGGAAGGCTGTGCAGCCAGGGGAACACGGTGGCAAGCGGCGATGACAAGGCTACCGTCGTGGCGGACGGTGGCGCCCTGACGGTCACTTTTTGCACTGTTTGGGGCGACGGCGACGGGCATTCAATGCCCTTGTCCCCTGCCGTCAGAGTTAGGTATAGAGCACTATACAAATACTGTTCCAACTACCACTCTTTTTACATTTTTACCCCCATCTGTGTTGCCACCTGTCGGTGACCCCTTTGACCTATAAAAGGAGGCCCATGCGCAATGTAGAGAGGGTTCCGAACATCGATCACTCTCCACGCTCGGTCCTGTTAGCGGTTAGAGTGTACTATTGCTCTCCTCGCTCCCGAGCCAAGAACTCAATAACAAACCAAAGCAGGAGTAGGGTTTTACGCATCCGTGCGGCCCGAACCTGGGTAAACTGCTCGTGTGTTCGCCTTGATCCGCTCTTTGTGCATCCTCCGTCCCTTGCCGTACCAAGAAGGGGCTCCGGTCCCATAGGTGTTCGTGGGCGATCAGTTTCCCCGACAGATATCTTGGCCGCAAGCTAACCATTGACATGTGACCTTTAGTCTCAATCCACTAAGGCACAACTGACATCGGGAGTCCCTGTTGAAGAACATCGTATAGTAATTAATATACTTAGCAATGAAATTTAAGAAAAAAATAATGTATGCAAAAGATGCACTGAGGACAAATAGTAAAAATCTTACCATCACTCGTAAATAGATGTGACCGTAGTTCAATATGATCACTATTGGTCGCACGTTTTGAGTACTAACATTTCTAAGTGCAGGAAGAAAATTTGTCTTGACAGTATGAAGATCCTCAAGCCATGAAACATAATGACTTATCTCCTCGCAGTTTAGTTCAGCTCTGGGACAGCAGTAGGTCCTGTCTACAAAGCGCCGGACATGTTTGCTTGAATGGAAATAAGCTGTCAATAGAAATTAGTTGTCAACTATTTTTGAATAAAAATATCAAAGACATAAATATGGTTGAGAAACTCACATAATGGTAGAACTGGAGGCGTCTGCACATCGACCCAGATGTCTCTATTACCTTCAATATCGTCTTATGGACGAATATCGAAGGTGGTAACCATATCAGGCTCAAATGCATAAGCCTTGCATAGTGTTTGCCAAGTTTTGCATTCAAAATAGGTGTACGTGTCTGCATTGTATAGTTTGACGTTGAAAGTATAACCATGCTCGGTCTTCAGGTAAACTCTCTTTACCTCCATAGTTTCCATAGCACTGAAACGTATCTTATCCAAGACAAACATTCTTGCATGTCAGGGGATGCGCTAGTAGAATAGTGAAAATTTAAAATTATAAGTTGAAGCAAATGAAGCATATATAAGTCATGCTTAATTACGAAAAAAGACTTGTCGTTGTGACTTACTGTATCCACTTCGAAGGTCTCATCCAGCTTGATGCTGAAGCACCTATCATCAACAAGGAAATTTCTATCGCACAGGCCGCGCTGGTCTTCACAGTATTCGCACGTACTGAAATCTTTTTCGTCGTCAGACGACATTTCCTATTAATTAGATCATCAAATCTCAGATATCTAAATTTTCTTACTAAAAATAAACTAGTTCTATTAATTCAACTAATTCAACTAAGAATTTACTAAAAATAAACTAGTTCTATTAATTTTCTTACTAAAATATATAAAGTAGCTATATATAGTAATATTTTAATTAGATCATGAAATCTCATATACCTAAAAATAAACTAGTTCTACTAATTCAACTAGTTCAACTCCGCATTTACTAAAAATAAACTAGTTATATTAATTCAACTAGTTCAAATAATCTCATATACCTAAATTTTCATACTAAAAATAAACTTGTTCTATTAATTTTCATACTAAAAATAGATCAGTTATATTAATTCAACTAGTTCAAATCTCATATATATACCTAATTAATATCTAGCTAATTCATCTAAAATTGACATTAATATTTAACAGCTTTTCCATATAATTCATCTAACTTTTTTATAACTATTTCTATCACTAAAAAACAGAAAAATTTCTAACAATTCTAACATTTCTATAACACTTCTAACAATGCTATATTACTAACTATTTCTATAACTAAAAAAAGAAAAATTTCTAACATTTTTATAACTATTTCTATAACTAAAAAATAAAAAATGTATGTGTGTGTGTGTGCTCACCGGCGAGGCGAGAGGCGACGGGGGGCGGCGACGGGGACGGCGACGGGTGTGGCGACGGGGACGGCGACGGGCGCGCCGACCACGACAGGGACGGGGTGGCGACGACGGGGACGGGGCGGCGACGACGGGGCGGCGACGGGCGCGGCGACGGGGCGGCGACGGGGCGGCGACGACGGGGCGGCGACGGGGACGAGGCGACGACGGGGCGGCGACAGGTGCAGAGGAGAAGAAGCAGAGGCGAAACTGAAATTTTTGAAGTGTTTTCTTATATAGGATGGACCTTTAGTACCGGTTGGAGACACCAACCGGTACTAAAGGCCTGTTTTGGCCCGGCCAAGCGGCGGGAAGCGCACCCCCTATAGTACCGGTTGGTGGCTCCAACTGGTACCAATCACACCCCTTTAGTACCGGTTGGTGCCACGACCCGGTACTAAAGGGGGTGCGCTGGCGCAGGTGCGGTGCGGCAAGTTTAGTACCACCTCGCTAGCCGAGGGGCGTCCGCACTGGTTTATAACCCCCCGTGAAGTAGCTCTCTCGAGCTCCTTTCCAAAGCAGGCCTACTGGGCCTACATGTTCGGTGCTGCCCTGTGGGCCTACTGGGCCTTTGCGGGCCTGCATCCTGGCCCAACAACTGGTTGGGTTTCTAGTCGTATGCAGGCCGCTCTGGCCTAGTAGGCAGGCTTTTTTTTTGCTTTATTTATTTTTGAGTTGTTTTTTTGTGTATTTAGAGTTTCTTTGTGAATATTTTTGCTTTAGGTACAAAAAATTACAAACTTTCTATTAGTGCCCGTAGTTTTCAAATTTGAATAGTTTTAATTTTGAATTATTTGAAATTAGTGTGAATCACTAGTTTGTGAATAACTTAACTTTAAAAATCAGTAAAGGCATGAAAGAATTTGTTTGCACATAAAATTTCATCGCGTTTCAAATGCCAACACACATAACTACCCTAACTATTACAGAGATTCCCTTCTGGGTGTGAAACACAGAAGAAAGTGATTATAGTGAAGTCGATCACATCCCAGATCTTTGGGTGTGAAACTTTTTCTTCGCGTGTGTCCCTTTGCGCCGTAACCATGGAAAATCTTCATCATTTAACGGGATGCTCGGGTCAATATTCACTGTGAATGGAGCAATTTCATCAAACTTTTCATAATCTTCTGACTTGTCTGTCTTGTCATCCACTCCCACGATGTTTCTCTTCCCAGAAAGAACTATGTGCCGCTTTGGCTCATCGTACGATGCATTCGCTTCCTTATCTTTTCTTTTTCTTGGCTTGGTAGACATGTCCTTCACATAGAAAACATGTGCCACATCATTGGCTAGGACGAATGGTTCGTCTGCATACGCAAGATTGTTGAGATCCACTATTGTCATTCCGTACTACGGGTCTTCCGTTACCCCGCCTCGTGTCATATTGACCCATTTGCACCGAAACAAAGGGACCTTCAAACCACGTTGATAGTCAAGTTCCCATATGTCCTGTATATAACCATAATATGTTTCCTTTCCCGTCTTGGTTTCTGCATCAAAGCGGACACCACTGTTTTGGTTGGTGCTCTTCTTATCTTGGGCGATCGTGTAAAATGTATTACCATTTATCTCGTACCCTTTGAAAGTCATTATATTAGAAGATGGTAACTAGGACATCAAGTACAGGTCATCTTCAATAGAGGTGTCATGCATGGTACGTGTCTGCAACCAGCTGGCGAAACTCCTGGTTTGTTCACGTGTAATCCAGTCATCAGACCGCTCCGGGTGTTTGTAGCGTAGTAAATTCTTGTGTTCATCCATATACGGAGCCACCAAAGCGGAATTCTGTAGAACTATGTAGTGCAACGTTGTATTTTTCCCACTTGACAAAACAATTGTCTCTAGTGGAGTATTTAACTATATGTTCAACCGTCCAAGTTAATTTGTTATGACTTTACGTAAAGATGAGCTTGGCATAGTCTTCACAGAAACTTGTGTGTTTGGAAATGCATTTTGTGGGTCTAAGTAATATAGTCTATAGTGAGCAGTTTTGAGAGAATTTTCATTTCCTTTTCATTTCCAGCAAATATGTAGGCATCAAGAATCCTTAATCGATATACTGTTGGAGGCATGATGCAATGGGCGATGCTAACGGGATAGTATCTGTTTTGGTTTTGATAAAACAGATGGATCGCAACAAGACACTAGGAGATTTTAATTACCAGCGGTCCGTAATCAAGGTCGACACCATCACAGATTATCCGTTAAACCATAACTAGAATGTGTGTTTGTAATTTTAATTGTAGTATCACAGCGGCCGAACCATTTTGAAATAAAAGTTGTGAGCAGTGAGGTGCCAATTGTTCTTCTGGCATCCTAGAAGTGTGTTTGGTTCAACACCAATATGTATATCAATTGAACAGATCCATTGATTTAACAAATCTATCAATCTCACCTCACCAATTGGTGAATTCCCAAACCAAAGGAACTTCTTAAACTGAAGGAACTACCCAAACTACATGTACTTTGTTGGATTGTGAATAATTGAGCAATCGTACCAAATTCTGCCTGGAACTGATCCTCGTTGGCAGGTGCTCTTTACCTTGTTGGGTTTGGGTTTAAGGTATAGACAGTAGGCCCCTCGGATGTGGAGGAACGGTGGGAAGGTGATAGCACTGGTCAGATAAGCATGGCGTCGTCCAACTTTCCGTTAGGCATGCTGGACCTATCTACGATCTGTAGCATTCTCAATCAATCACTATGGGTTAAACCTCGAGCCTTACATTCACTCGGATAACTTCTCTACAGACATAATTTAGCGCGGTTTTAGAGACTAGAGTAGACCATCAGGCACTCCAACTTTCATGTTACACAGTCTTCGTTAGGTACTCAAATTTTCATAATCTTTGTTATTTCATTGCCTTGTTTTACATTGTTGGCTTCTTGAGCTTTTGCATTTCCATGATTCCTTCACGCGGAACTGTATGTAAATTTGCTTAGTGTTCTTACTAGCCAGCACTACTCTTTTTTTTAGTTTTGTAAGAGACACAATGCTTAACTCTGAATTTCAACCTGATGCAATTTTCCTACTTTATTTCACTCTCGTATTCATAGAAGTAGTAAGACATATTTACCTTGTGATGGAACCATTAAGCCGAGTGTTTGTAATGGTGATCCTTTTGCACCGGTTGAAGTCTTTGAAAGGGGTCGTTGTTGTTGTTATGTAGCATCTGTATGATTTTCTGCTTTAAATCCTGCTGATCTGAAGATTGTGCTGGTCTCTTGGTTCTACTTAACATGGTTAACTTAAATTGTTTAGGTAACTAGTAGTTCTACTGTACAATGTGACCATCTATTATACACGAGACCAAACAGTTGTGCACATGCCTTGTTGTTTCAGACCTCTGTATGTTGGCTTCTAGTGGCCTCTAAGAGCAAAATCACATTTCAGGCTACGCAGTAGTGATAAGTATACCATACCAGAATGGTGCTACATAGACTAGTGAGTTATTAATTTGGTTGATTACATCTAATTCTTCATATATAATAGCATGTATTATGGCTCACTTAGTAGTGAAATTTACACTTGGGTAAGACCAAGTGCAGTGTATTATGACTCATCTTAATTCGGTTTTCTTTTGCTGTTTTGCTTTTTCATGAATCATTAGGCTCTGCTTCAGCAGGCAAACAAGTTAGGCATGCTGGACTTATTTATGGTATGTAGCATCCTTAATGAATCACTATGTGGTGAAGTAGCCCAGTGAATGTATGGCTCGAGGTTTAACCCATAACTTCTCTAAAGAGTATGCTCTGTTGTGTTATCTATACTGCTTTTGCTTTAGTTCGACAACTCTGCAAAGCACTACATTCTTCGGATGCAAAATTCCAATTTGTTTCGACTATGGAAAATTTGTTTTGATTATGTTTTCTATTTGGTCAGGTGCAATTCCTCAAAGGGCCAAATGGCTAGTGAGGAAGAAAGGCTGCATATGACTAGTGAGGAAGAACCAGATAGGGCTACTGAGTGTTGGGGAACGTAGCATAATTCAAAAAATTTCTACGTCTTCACCAAGATCCAACTAAGGAGACATCTAGCAACGAGCAAGTAAGAGTACATCTACATACCGTTATGTAGATCGCGTGCGGAAGCTTTCAACGAAGCAAGGATGAAGTAGTCGTACTCTTTACGTTCTTCGTCACCGATGATCTAGCGCCGAACGGACGGCACCTCCGCGTTCAACACACGTACGGTGCAGCAACGTCACCTCCTTCTTGATCCAGCAAGGGGGGAGGAGAAGTCGTCAGAGATCCGGCAGCACGACGGCGTGATGACGGATGCAGTGGAGATCGCAGCAGGGCTTCGCCGGGCGCCCTGCGTGGGAGTTGGGAGGTGTGACGGGAGGGGGAGAGGCGCCAGGGCTTGGGTGCGGCTGCCCTCTCCCCCCCCCCCCACATATATATAGGGGGCCAGGGGGGGCGGCGGCCAGGGAGGAGTCCTCCTCCCCCAAGGCAAGTGGTGGCCCCCCTCCCCTTAGGGTTTTAACCCTAGGCGCATGGGGAGGTGGGCCACCTTGTGGTGCGCCAGCCCAGAGGGCTGGACACTTCCCCTCGCGGCCTAGGGGCCCCACCGGGATGGGTGGCCCCACCCGGTCGACCCCCGGGGCCCCTCCGGTGGTCCCGGGACGCTCCCGGTGACCCCCGGAGATCACCCGTTGGCCGAAACTGGACTTCCCATATATCAATCTTTACCTCCGGACCATTCCGGAACTCCTCGTGACGTCCGGGATCTCATCCGGGACTCCGAACAACTTTCGGGTTTCCACGTGCATTTATCTCTACGACCCTAGCGTTACCGAACCTTAAGTGTGTAGACCCTACGGGTTCGGGAGACACGTAGACATGACCGAGACTACTCTCCGGTCAATAACCAACAGCGGGATCTGGATACCCATGTTGGTTCGCACGTGTTCCTCGATGATCTTCATCGGATGAACCACTGTGTCAAGGATTCACTTAATCCCGTATGTTATTCCCTTTGTCCATCGGTACGGTACTTGCCCGAGATTCGATCGTCGGTATTCCCGATACCTTGTTCAATCTCGTTATGGCAAGTCTCTTTACTCGATCCGTAATCCATCATCCCGTGATTAACTACTTAGTCACATTGAGCTCATTATGATGATGTATTACCGAGTGGGCCCAGAGGTACCTCTCCGTCATACGGAGTGACAACATCCCAGTCTCGGTTCGTACCAACTCAACAGACACTTTCGGAGATACCCGATGCGTACCTTTATAGCCACCCAGTTACGTTGTGACGGTTGGCACACCCAAAGTACTCCTACGGTATCCGGGAGTTGTACAACCTCATGGTCTAAGGAATAAATACTTGACACCGAAAAGCTTATGCATTACGAACTATACGATCTCGTGTTATGCTCAAGTTTGGGTCTTGTCCATCACATCATTCTCCTAATGATGTGATCCCGTTATCACCGACATCTCATGTCCATGGTCAGGAAACCGTGACCATCTGTTGATCAACGAGCTGGTAACTAGAGGCCTACTAGGGACTCATTGTGGTCTGTGTATTCACACATGTATCGCTGTTTCCGTACAATACAATTCAAGCATGAATAACAGACAATTATCATGAACAAGGAGATATAATAATAATGCTTTTATTATTGCCTCTAGGGCATATCTCCAACAGTCTCCCACTTGCACTAGAGTCAATAATCTAGTTACATTGTGATGAATCGAACACCCATAGAGTTCTGGTGTTGATCATGTTTTGCTCGTGAAAGAGGTTTAGTCAACGGGTCTGTGACATTCAGATCCGTATGCACTTTACAAATATCTATGTCTCCATCCTGAACATAATTCCGGATGGAGTTGAAACGGCGCTTGATGTGCTTGGTCTTCTTGTGAAACCTGGGCTCCTTGGTAATAGCAATAGCACCAGTGTTGTCACAGAAGAGAGTCATCGGGCTTGACGCGCTTGGAATGACTCCTAGGTCGGTGATGAACTCCTTCATCCAGACTCCTTCCTGCGCTGCTTCAGAAGTAGCTATGTACTCCGCTTCACATGTAGATGTTGCCACCACGCTTTGCTTGCAACTGCACCAGCTGACTACCCCTCCATTCAAAATATACACGTATCCGGTTTGTGACTTAGAGTCATCCAGATCTGTGTCGAAGCTAGCATCGACGTAACCCTTTACGACGAGCTCTTCGTCACCTCCATAAACGAGAAACATATCCTTAGTCCTTTTCAGGTACTTCAGGATGTTCTTGACCGCTGTCCAGTGTTTCGTACCGGGATCACTTTGGTACCTCCCTACCAAACTTATGGCAAGGTTCACATCAGGTCTGGTACACAGCATGGCATACATGATAGAACCTATGGCCGAGGCATAGGGAATGACACTCATCTTTTCTCTATCTTCTGCCGTGGTCGGCGACTGAGTCTTACTCAATCTCATACCTTGCAAAACAGGCAAGAATCCTTTCTTTGACTGATCCATATTGAATTTCTTCAATATTTTGTCAAGGTATGTACTTTGTGAAAGACCAATGAGGCGTCTCGATCTATCTCTATAGATTTTGATGCCTAATATGTAAGCAGCTTCTCCAAGGTCCTTCATTGAAAAACTTTTATTCAAGTAGGCCTTTACATTTTCCAAAAATTCTATATCATTTCCCATCAGCAATATGTCATCCACATATAATATGAGAAATGCCACAGAGCTCCCACTCACTTTCTTGTAAATACAGGCTTCTCCATAAGTCTGTATAAATCCAAACGCTTTGATCACCTCATCAAAGCGAATATTCCAACTCCGAGATGCTTGCACCAGCCCGTAAATCGAGCGCTGGAGCCTGCATACCTTGTTAGCGTTCTCTGGATCGACAAAACCTTCCGGTTGCATCATATACAACTCTTCCTTGAGGAAGCCGTTAAGGAATGCTATTTTGACGTCCATTTGCCATATCTCTTAATCATAGAATGCGGCAATAGCTAACATGATTCTGACTGACTTCAGCATCGCTACGGGAGAGAAAGTCTCGTCGTAGTCAATCCCTTGAACTTGTCGATAACCCTTAGCGACAAGCCGAGCTTTATAGATGGTCACATTACCATCCGCGTCTGTCTTCTTCTTAAATATCCATTTGTTTTCTATGGCGTGCCTATCATCAGGCAAGTCCACCAAAGTCCATACTTTGTTTTCATACATGGATTCAATCTCGGATTTCATGGCTCCAAGCCATTTATTGGAATCTGGGCCCACCATCGCTTCTTCATAGTTCGAAGGTTCACCGTTGTCTAACAACATGATTTCCAGGACAGGGTTGCCGTACCACTCTGGTGCGGAACGTGCCCTTGTGGACCTTCGAAGTTCAGTAGTAACTTGATCTGTTTCTTCATGATCATTATCATTAACTTCCTCCCTTGTCGGTGCAGGCACCTCAGGAACAGTTTCCTGTGCTGCGCTACTTTCCGGTCCAGGAGGGGTGACTGTCACCTCATCAAGTTCTACTTTCCTCCCACTCACTTCTTTCGAGAGAAACTCTTTCTCCAGAAAGCATCCATTCTTGGCAACAAAGACTTTGCCTTCGGATCTGTGGTAGAAGGTGTACCCAATCGTTTCCTTTGGGTATCCTATGAAGACGCACTTCTCCGATTTGGGTTCGAGCTTTTCAGGTTGAAGTTTCTTGACATAAGCATCGCAACCCCAAACTTTTAGAAATGACAGCTTCGGTTTCTTGCCAAACCAAAGTTCATACGGAGTCGTCTCAACGGATTTCGACGGAGCCCTATTTAAAGTGAATGCGGCAGTCTCTAAAGCATAACCCCGAAAAGATAGCGGTAAATCGGTGAGGGACATCATAGATCGCACCATGTCCAACAGAGTACGATTTCGACATTCGGACACACCGTTACGTTGAGGTGTTCCGGGCGGTGTCAATTGTGAAACAATTCCACAGCTCCTAAGGTGTGTGCCAAATTCATGACTTAAATATTCACCCCCACGATCCGATCGCAAGAACTTTATTTTTCTGTCACGTTGATTCTCAACCTCATTCTGAAATTCCTTGAACTTTTCAAAGGTCTCAGACTTGTGTTTCATCAAATAGATATACCCATATCTACTCAAGTCATCTGTGAGGGTGAGAACATAACGATAGCCTCCGCGAGCCTCAACACTCATTGGACCGCACACATCGGTATGTATGATTTCCAGCAAGTTGGTTGCTCGCTCCATTGTTCCGGAGAACGGAGTCTTGGTCCTCTTGCCTAAAAGGCATGGTTCGCACGTGTCAAATGATTCATAATCAAGAGACTCTAGAAGTCCATCTGAATGGAGCTTCTTCATACGTTTGACACCAATATGACCAAGGCGGCAACGCCACAAGTATGTGGGACTATCATTATCAACTTTACATCTTTTGGCATCTACACTATGAATATGTGTATCACTACGTTCGAGATTCATCAAAAATAAACCATTGACCAGCGGGGCATGACCATAAAACATATCTCTCAAATAAATAGAACAACCATTATTCTCCGATTTGAAAGAGTAGCCATCTCGCATAAGACGAGATCCAGAAAGAATGTTCATGCTCAAAGCTGGTACTAAATAACAATTATTGAGGTTTAAAACTAATCCCGAGGGTAGATGTAGAGGTAGCGTGCCGACGGCGATCACATCGACCTTGGAACCATTCCCGACGCGCATCGTCACCTCATCCTTCGCCAGTCTCCGTTTATTCCGCAGCTCCTGTTTTGAGTTACAAATGTGAGCAACTGCACCGGTATCGAATACCCAGGAGCTACTGCGAGTGCTGGTAAGGTACACATCAATAACATGTATATCATATATACCTTTGACGTTGCCGGCCTTCTTGTCTGCTAAATATTTGGGGCAGTTCCGCTTCCAGTGACCCGTTCCCTTGCAATAAAAGCACTCTGTCTCAGGCTTGGGTCCATACTTTGGCTTCTTCCCGGCAACTGGCTTACCGGGCGCGGCATCCCCCTTGCCGTCCTTCTTGAAGTTCTTCTTACCCTTGCCTTTCTTGAACTTAGTGGTTTTATTGACCATCAACACTTGATGTTCTTTCTTGATGTCTACCTCCGCTGATTTCAGCATTGAATACACCTCGGGAATGGACTTCTCCATCCCCTGCATATTGAAGTTCAACACGAAGCTCTTGAAGCTTGGTGGGAGCGACTGGAGGATTCTGTCAACGACCGCTTCATCTGGGAGATTCATTCCCAGCTGAGACAAGCGGTTGTGCAATCCTGAAATCTTGAGGATGTGCTCACTGACAGAACTGTTCTCCTCCATCTTACAGCTGTAGAATGCGTCGGAGACATCATATCTCTTGACTCGGGCATGAGCTTGGAAAACCATTTTCAGCTCTTCGAACATCTCATATGCTCCATGGTGCTCAAAACGCTTTTGGAGCCCCGATTCTAAACTGTAAAGCATGCCGCACTGAACCAGGGAGTAATCATCACTACGCGACTGCCAGACGTTCAAAACGTCTTGGTCCGCATCGGGAGCAGGTGCATCACCTAGCGGTGCTACTAGGACATATGATCTCTTGGCAGCTATGAGGATAATCCTCAGGTTACGGACCCAATCCGTATAGTTGCTACCATCGTCTTTCAGCTTGGTTTTCTCTAGGAACGCGTTGAAGTTGAGGGAAACTGGAGCGTGGGCCATTTGATCTACAAGAGATATTGTAAAGAATTTAGACTAAGTTCATGATAATTAAGTTCATCTTAATCAAATTTTAATGAACTCCCACTCAGAATGACATCTCTCTAGTCATCTTAAGTGATACACGATCCGAATTGAGTAGTCCGTGTCCGATCATCACGTGAGACGGACTAGACAAAAACGGTGAACATCTTCATGTTGATCGTATCTTCTATACGACTCGTGTTCGACCTTTCGGTCTTCCGTGTTCCGAGGCCATGTCTGTACATGCTAGGCTCGTCAAGTGAACCCTAAGTGTATTGCGTGTGTAAATCTGTCTTACACCCGTTGTATGCGAACGTTAGAACCTATCACACCCGATCATCACGTGGTGCTTCGGAGCAACGAGCTTTAGCAATGGTGCACAGTTAGGGGAAACACATTACTTGAAATTTTAGTGAGAGATCATCTTATTTACTACCGTCGTTCTAAGTAAACAAGATGCAAAAACATGATAAACATCACATGCAATCAATTAAAGTGACATGATATGGCCAATATCATCTTGCTCCTTGGATCTCCATCTTCGGGGCATCATGATCATCTTGTCACCGGCTCGACACCATGATCTTCATCATCATGATCTCCATCATCGTGTCTTGAAGAAGTCGTCACGCCAACTATTACTTCTACTACTATAGCTAACGTTTAGCAATGAAGTAAAGTAATTACATGGCGTTATTCAGTGACACGCAGGTCATACAATAATTAAGTCAACTCCTATGGCTCCTGCCGGTTGTCAAGTTCATCGACATGCAAGTCGTGATTCCCTATTACAAAAACATGATCAATCTCATACATCACATATATCATTCATCACATCTTCGTTCTTGGCCATACCACGTCACATAGCACATGCTGCAAAAACAAGTTAGATGTCCTCTAATTGTTGTTGCAAGTTTTACGTGGCTTCTATAGGATTTCTAGCAAGAACGTTTCTTACCTACGCCAAAACCACAACGTGATTTGTCAACTTCTATTTACCCTTCATAAGGACCCTTTTCATCGAATCCGATCCGACTAAAGTAGGAGAGACAAACACCCGCCAGCCACCTTATGCATCTAGTGCATGTCTGTCGGTGGAACCAGTCTCACGTAAGCGTACGTGTAAGGTCGGTCCGGGCCGCTTCATCCCACAATACCGCCGAATCAAGATTGACTAGTAACGGTAAGAAAGTTGAACAAGATCATACGCCCACAACTGCTTTGTGTTCTACTCGTGCAAGATGCTACGCATAAAACCTAGGCTCATGTACCACTGTTGGGGAACGTAGCATAATTCAAAAAATTTCTACGTCTTCACCAAGATCCAACTAAGGAGACATCTAGCAACGAGCAAGTAAGAGTACATCTACATACCGTTATGTAGATCGCGTGCGGAAGCTTTCAACGAAGCAAGGATGAAGTAGTCGTACTCTTCACGTTCTTCGTCACCGATGATCTAGCGCCGAACGGACGGCACCTCCGCGTTCAACACACGTACGGTGCAGCCACGTCACCTCCTTCTTGATCCAGCAAGGGGGGAGGAGAAGTTGTCAGAGATCCGGCAGCACGACGGCGTGATGACGGATGCAGTGGAGATCGCAGCAGGGCTTCGCCGGGCGCCCTGCGTGGGAGTTGGGAGGTGTGAAGGGAGGGGGAGAGGCGCCAGGGCTTGGGTGCGGCTGCCCTCTCCCCCCCACATATATATAGGGGGCCAGGGGGGGCGCCAGCCCCTTGCAGATCCAATCTGCAAGGGGGGGCGCCGGCCAGGGAGGAGTCCTCCTCCCCCAAGGCAAGTGGTGGCCCCCCTCCCCTTAGGGTTTTAACCCTAGGCGCATGGGGAGGTGGGCCACCTTGTGGTGCGCCAGCCCAGAGGGCTGGACACTTCCCCTCGCGGCCTACGGGCCCCACCGGGATGGGTGGCCCCACCCGGTGGACCCCCGGGGCCCCTTCGGTGGTCCCGGGACGCTCCCGGTGACCCCCGGAGATCACCCGTTGGCCGAAACTGGACTTCCCATATATCAATCTTTACCTCCGGACCATTCCGGAACTCCTCGTGACGTCCGGGATCTCATCCGGGACTCCGAACAACTTTCGGGTTTCCACGTGCATTTATCTCTACGACCCTAGCGTTACCGAACCTTAAGTGTGTAGACCCTACGGGTTCGGGAGACACGTAGACATGACCGAGACTACTCTCTGGTCAATAACCAACAGCGGGATCTGGATACCCATGTTGGTTCGCACGTGTTCCTCGATGATCTTCATCGGATGAACCACTGTGTCAAGGATTCACTTAATCCCGTATGTTATTCCCTTTGTCCATCGGTACGGTACTTGCCCGAGATTCGATCGTCGGTATTCCCGATACCTTGTTCAATCTCGTTATGGCAAGTCTCTTTACTCGATCCGTAATCCATCATCCCGTGATTAACTACTTAGTCACATTGAGCTCATTATGATGATGTATTACCGAGTGGGCCCAGAGGTACCTCTCCGTCATACAGAGTGACAACATCCCAGTCTCGGTTCGTACCAACTCAACAGACACTTTCGGAGATACCCGATGCGTACCTTTATAGCCACCCAGTTACGTTGTGACGGTTGGCACACCCAAAGAACTCCTACGGTATCCGGGAGTTGTACAACCTCATGGTCTAAGGAACAAATACTTGACACTGAAAAGCTTATGCATTACGAACTATACGATCTCGTGTTATGCTCAAGTTTGGGTCTTGTCCATCACATCATTCTCCTAATGATGTGATCCCGTTATCACTGACATCTCATGTCCATGGTCAGGAAACCGTGACCATCTGTTGATCAACGAGCTGGTAACTAGAGGCCTACCAGGGACTCATTGTGGTCTGTGTATTCACACATGTATCGCTGTTTCCTTATAATACAATTCAAGCATGAATAACAGACAATTATCATGAACAAGGAGATATAATAATAATGCTTTTATTATTGCCTTTAGGGCATATCTCCAACACTGAGTCTGCGGATCAAGCGCCAAAAAGGTGCCGGAAACCTGTTGCAACCCCGGCGTTCCAACACAATTAATTTCGAAGTTTCCAACCAGAATGCTGGAAATGTTTAAGAAGTTCAAGCTCAGTAAGATGGAGATGGCGGACATGAAGCTAACATCCCTTCACTACAGACAAACCTGTGCAGAGCTTTTGGGCAGATGTGTTGTTCATGAAAACTCAAATCAAATTGAACTTAAACTCAATGATGATAAATCAGCGTGGATCAATCCAACAGTTGTTCAGCGTGTTCTTGATCTGCCGCAAGGCACTGATAAGGAGTTCAAAGCTGTACATGATTTAACAGAAGAATACAACAAGATGATCCTTGCAGTTGGGCTCGTAGTTGCAAAGTACCCAGAAAAAGACAGAGAAGATGGCAAACGCAAACGTAAAAGAAGAGACGTGGCACTGCCAGAGGAGAAGAATAATGACAGAAAGATCCTGACGCCAGAGAACATTGGTTTGTTGTTTGCACACTGTGATGAGGAAGATATCAGGCCACATGCTGAAACAGAGATGCTCATGAGGCTTTACCTTGCGGCACTGCATGATAGAATGTTACTGCCAGGAACGGCACCTTTTGTAACCAAAAGTGCAGTTGAAAATATATATCATCTAGAAAAACTTTGTAAGCTTGACTGGGCACATCTGGTCTTCAATGTCTTGAAGAAAGCTGCTTTGGCGAAGGACAAAGCTTATATGAGGTGCTGTGTGACTGTCCTTTTGGTAAGTACTACTAGCTGCTGCAAGTAATAACTGTTCTCATTTTGTGTCTAAATTTAGAGTTATTGGTTCGCAGATAGTTTTTGCGGACTGCATTGTGGAGAATCCTGTGAGAAGGGAATTATCAGGGAGAATCAAACACTATATTGATGACATCCTCAGGAATCTTCTCGAATATCAGGATATGAAAAGGAAG